>JPYR01000080.1:21140-45828 GCA_000775305.1 Belgica antarctica | reverse complement strand
CGTTTGTCTGGTGGTCGTCTGGTGGTCGTCTGATATTCAACACATCACAACCGGTTGGCGTAAGCAAACAAGTCGAAAGGGAGAAATTGCGCTGCACAACACTTTGGAGGGCTTGCTTTTCGCGCTTTTTTGTCAAATTTCTTTCGAGTTCTCCAATCAAGGTCTGTAAATGAGCACTTACAAACAACAGCCGCGAAGACAAGGAAGAAAACTCGCATTTTGACTTTTTTTCCAATGAAAATTCACGACCACTGAATTGGAACTAGTGGAAGCGTCCAATGAGTCTGAGAAACTGATCAGCTTGTTTTGGAGACACTCTTGTTTTTCACTTATCTATCTTCCCCACCACCGACTTCGCTTCCCAATCATCTTGCGTTGGCTGAAAAAATCTCGATTTTAATGAATCCCAAAGAATCGAAATTTAAATTCCAGAATCGAGGCGAGATATAAAATCAAGAACCGCGGATTTTTAAAATATCAAGGATTTGTGGATGATAAACAGATTAAAGTGAAGACAAGACGGGAAATTTCCAAGATTTTGTTTGATAACAAAGATTGCCCAACAGCATTGATGTAAGAAAGTAGAATTTTGTGTCAATATTGAATGATTTTATCAACTCAGTCGTTCCGTTTATTGACAGAGGGTGTGAAAGCAAATAAAGCGATTTGTAAATGTTTGACATGATCGCGTGTTGGTTATTTCGGTAATTATTTCATGCTTTCACATTTATTCAAATCAGCGATTAGTCATTCGCGACGATTGATCGTTAGAACCGGTGGATAAGAACAAGAAGGAAATAAACCGGCAATAAAAGCTACTAATTGAGTTGAAGTCCTTCATAAAAAAAGAGTTTTTTAAGCTTTCTTTATTAGGCTATCAAAATAGATTGCCGGTTTACTTCAATTATGCTTCAGAACATAAATAATAAAGCGTTGCATAATTTCCAGTGGATGTACAGTTTGAATTTACTTGACTCGGTTTGTCTTCAACTTGACTTAAATCAAACAACTTGATATCAAACTTGACTTAAATTAAATTGTAAACAAACTCTTGATGCAGTGAAAACACTCACCACAGCTAGGTTTTATCACCTCAAAGTACAACAAATGCTAGTCAACACGATCAACAACCGCTCAGTGCATAAAAATCACTATAAATCAGACAAAATCAATAGAAGTTACAAATTGCATGAATGATTAAAATCAACTTCATCTGCGACTTCTGCGGACAGTCAGAGCGAGGTAAAGGTTACTTGCAGAGACACTTGGACAAGAAGCACCGGAAGTTCCATTGCAGTGTCTGCCAGCGAGTTTACAGCAAAAAAGAAAATATTCTTGATCATCTCCGAGCACACTTCGAACGATTCATCTGTCAGTACTGCGGTGTGGAAATCAGCAAGTTAGAGCAGTTCCAAAAACACGTATATCAACAGCACGAGCCAGACAACAAGAAACTGATCTTGTCGATTCAGTCACAAGAAAGTTACAAGTGTCGATATTGCATTCGAACCTTTCCAAGTGCAGTTCGAAGAAACGGACACGAGACAAATGTCCACAAGAACAGAAACGACGCTGCTTTCAAATGTCAAGAGTGCCAAACAGTTTTCATCACCAAAGACGAACTGCGAACACATTCCTTCGAGCATTACGCGGGAAATCTCCACTTCTGTGCCTTTCCAAGCTGTGATCGATTCTTCAAAACGACGAAGCAACTGAAGAGTCACACTTTGATTCATGAACCTGCGAGGTTCCAATGTGATGTGAGTATGATTTTTGAATGTCTGGATTTAGTTACAGCCAATGTATTTCAGAGATGCAAGCAGAGATTTACTCAAAGCTCAAACTTTTCAAGGCACAAAAAACGTTGCAAAGGTGAAGTGACAACTGCAGCAGAGATTCCGACAAAAGACGAACTGGAAAAGATCTGCGAAGTTGCAAAGCAACAATTCACACTACTCGGTGGAACACTCAAACATTCTAAGTGCAAGATAATAAAACAGCTGAAAGAAGATCGAGTGGCAGCAGCTGATGACCTAACTAAGACTTTGGAAGTTCACAATGCGGAAGAACTGAGCGAAAATAAAAACAGAATTGCAGAGTCAAGTTCAATAAGATCTTCAAGAAATGCATCAGTATTAATTAGATCACAACCGCAGACTGTTGCACATTCTCGTCGTGCCAAAAGGGGTCTACTAGAAAATCTAATCTGTCATGTCTGTGCTTTTCAAACATCCACTCAACGTCAACTCCGATCTCACATTGACCAGGAACACCGAAACAAAAGCACTTCTGATAAGAAGATTCTAAAGACAGTGAGAATTCCCAACAATTTCTCATCAAAGCTGTCTTGTGATGTCTGCGGAGTCGTCAAGACGAAGAAGTTTAAGTTAAGAAAACACATGCAATGCCACATGAAAGCCCTGGAAGAATGCGAAATATGTCACCTCAAGCTACGCAATGTGCACAAGCACATCAAAGATGTTCACAATGATGAGCGATCTTTTGTTTGTGGCGTTTGCAACGCAGCCTTCAAAACATCGCACAACCTGAAGAATCACGTCAAGACTCACGAAGAACCTTCAGAATGCACCATTTGCCACAAATTCCTCCCAAACATGGATCGGCACCTTCAATGGCACAAACGGCCGACGCCGGCACGTCACAAGTGTCCCCAATGCTCGAAATCTTGTTCAACGAAACAAGCGATGCAAGAACATGTTCTTCGGATCCACGAGAAAGTTCCGTTGGGGAAATCCTACACATGCCAAGATTGCGGTCTGAACTTCATCAGAAATCACGAACTTCGTCGACATTCTTATCTTCACTACACTGGGAAGATTTTCAGCTGCAATTTCCGTGGCTGTAACGAAATGTTCAAAAAGTCTTTCAAACTCCAGTTACACATGATGACTCACAATCCCAGCAACGAACGGAAATTTGAATGCAAAGTCTGCGACCGCAAATATCTTAGCCGAGCTGCACTCAACAAGCACCAAAGACAAAGACACTCGGATCAGCTACAATAACACAAACTTTATTTAGTTCTCGTAACAAAGACAAAAGATTATTTCCAAGGGGCGAAGCTTGTTTATAAATCACGTCGCCCCGCAAGCATCACAAGTTCCGAATTAAAATATTTTACTTATCATAATACCATTGCACTACTCTCACGTTGGCTTCAAGTCGTTCAACTGCTGCGTCAGCTCGTTGATTTGGTTCTTCTGGATCTGCGAAATTGACTTCAGATCAACGAGATCGAGTTTCAACTCTTCGTATTCTTCCACCTTGAAGGAGATTTAGATAAGAAAATGTTTTGTTAAAGGAAAGCTGAAGTTTTTACCTTCTGACCGAACATCTCAAGCAGTGCATCGTACTGCATTTGCATCTCTGCTTGCTTTCCTTGGCCTTCTGTGTTGAGCCGAATCTGTTCTGCAGCCTGAAATAAAATTTGAATCTGATCATCTGTTAAATCTGCTCAAAGCTGACTCACCTTATCAAGATCCACAGTCAGTTGACTCATTTCGTTCGACAAGAAATTCCTTTCAGTTTGCAGACGATGAATTTCCCACTGGAGCTGCTGAACTTCACCATCTCTTTGCTTGAGTACGGATTGCAGGCCTTCCATCAGCGACGCTGAAGAATTGACGACGACACCGCCATACTGGCTGCCATATGTTGAGTTTGCGCCTATTTCAGTGTCATCCTAAAAACCGAAGAGTCAATGAAAATCCCAAAAGCGATATTAAATCTAACTCACGATATTCCAAGCATGTGAATGCAACGACTCGACACTTCCTAAACTTAAGACCGGTGAAACGTTGCCCAATTCGTGATCATGCGAGTCTTGACGTTCGTGATGGTGCGCGTTTTGTTGTTGGATGAACAAAACTTTCCGCTTTTCTTCATCAAACTCATCACAGCTTTTCCGAAGCTTTTCTTCCAGTTGCGCAACGAGTGTCTTGAACTTCTCCGCGTCGTTGGATTTGCTGTTTAATTCCATTGTCAGCTGATCGATCTTCATCTTGTAGTCGTTCTCATGAAGCTGGAACTCAATTTCCTTCTGCTGTAGCTGGCCGGCAGATTGCTCAACCTTGCGACTCGACTGCGACAATTTCTCTTCCAGATTTGAAACTTTTACTTCTAAATGTGTGACTTTGTCTTTGATGGTTCTGTCGACGTCCGTTTGCGATTTTAGCTGCATCTGCGCTTCTTCGAGCTTGTCCATCAGGTTTTGCTCTTGGTTTTCCCATTGCTTCGTTCTTGTGTTCAGCGTTGTCTGGAGAGACTCGAGTTGTCTAATCAGCGGGATTGACGCGAGTGAAGCTTCTTGCTTCTGGTCTTCAATGCGGAACTCGGTGTCTTCCAGTTTATGCTTCAGTTCAATGATTTCATGTCGCAATTTCTGTTCTCTTGACGTTCCCGCTGATTCCATCTCGCGAAGTCGTTGCCGCAAGTCTGACAACTCCTTCACCAGCTGCCGACCTTCACCTTCAGCCTTTTCTTTCTCGTCTTCGAGATTCTTGACTATCTCAACGCTTTTATCACTGAGTTCCTGCTTCAGCACGTCGTGCGTCGTCTGCAGTGCCAGGAACTTTTGCTGCAAGTCTTCGTTCTGCGACTTCAACAGGCCGTTCTCCTTTTCGAACTTTCTTTTGTCGGTGGTCAGCTTGTTGATGCCGTCGCTTTGCGATTTCTCGATTTCATCTTTCGTCGTCAACGTTCGCTTGAACTTTTGGTTTTCTTCAGAGAGTTCTGTGATTTGTGCGTCTTGTTTCTTCAGCGTCTCTTCGCTTTCCTTGAGTTTCGCTCGGAGTTTTTTGATTATGTTGGAATGCTGGAGGATTTGCTTTGAAAGCTTTTCTCCTTCGGTCTTCAATGCGTCGATCACAAAGTCCTTCTCTGTGATCATCTTTTCGTGGTCGTCACGGCTGACTTTGGTTTCCATATCAGCTTTCATCGTCTCTGTCTGCCTCTTAAGCGCAGAATTGTCTCGGATTGATTGCTGGAATTTCTTCTCCAATGACGACAGTCGTTGCGTGTATTCTTCTTGTGCGTTGGTCATGTCCAAGGTGTTGCGACTGTTCTTGATTCCGTCGAGTTCTTGTGATAATCTCGTGTTGACCTCGGCGAGCTCTGCGTTCGTTCGGCCCATCTGCACCATCTTGTATTCACGCTGCTCGAGAGTCTCCGACAATTCACTGACTCGCTTTATAAGCTTCTCAAGCTCGGAAGGTGAACCCGGCGACTCATCGCTCCCCAATGAAAGCACTGATATCTCAGATAATTCCCGGCTGTGCCCTTTTCTATCTAACTTCAGCTCTACCAGACACGCGTCCGAGCTTTGATAAGGAAACTCGGGCTTGGAGCTGATTTTTGCGAAACTGTTCGTGCTGCTTGAGTCGCAGTTCGGCGAACTAATGATTTCAATATCTGATGACGTCGCCGTTTCCATTTCATCGCCAGAGCTTGGTCCGGACCCTTCTTTCTTGCCGGCACCGTCATCCGGGCTCTGCGAGGTTCCAGACTTCATCCTCGATGGATGCTGGATCTCTTCGAAGCTGTGCGTTGAGTCCGAGACCTGAGTTTGAATTTCGAAACTCTCCATCGACTTGTCCATGACATTTATCGACACTTTCAACGTCTGCTCCAATTCTTCCTTGCTGGGGTCGTAAAAGCTTTCTGTTTCAGAACTTGTTAATGTGTTGTCGGACAGCGAAAGAACCGTTGTCGAAGTATCGATTTCTTGCGACATCGAGATATTGCGTGCGGGCGGCATCGTGATTGGAATGCTAGGAACTTCGTCAGGTGTCAGTAATAAGTCGCTCGAGTCTTCTTCGGTGATTTCGACACTGCCCGGCGACATCAAACTCGCATTGTCGAACGGTGAAGACACTTCTAAAGCCGATGGCGTTTGGCAGATCACTTCAACAGACTCGTCGCCGGAGACTTGAAGGGTCGACTGAGAACTGCTGTCTTGGAAATCTGGCGATGGAAGAGTTGACGGGGTTCGGCTGATTATTTCTAAAGATTCTGTAACACAAAGAGAAAAGTCTGAATCCATGTCAAGTTGAGTAACTTCCAGGCTTACCAGTACTGGTGTCTGATTTCCTAGGCGGTGCATTTGTTATCGGACTGGACGGTGCTGGCTTCGAGTCGAAGAAACTCCCGTTAAACGATCCCCAGACCGAGTCTTGCTGTTCTTTCTTGGCGACGTCTTGGATAGACGACATTGTCTTGCTCTTCACCATCTTTGGGTCATTGCTGGTCGTCTCTGTCGTCTCGTCCTCCTTGATATCAAGTACATTGTCGATGTGTTTCTGGGCTGGAAGATTTAAAAAAAAAATAATTTGAATCCGAAATCGCCACGCAATAACTTTGCAATTCAAGGTTTTTCCCGATGTTCCACACCTTCTTTCAGCGCGTTCTTGGCAAGATTGGCGATTTGACTGCTGTCGAACCACATCCTCTACGTTTTCATTACTTTAAGGCCTAAATTTGACTTAAACTGGCTCGCGATAGTCGTGTAAAGAATTTGTATTTACACTTATTGACGGTCGAACTGAGAAATTGACTGCTTCGTAGCTTCGACTCATGTTCGACTTGACTCGACGACTTGAAAGCGACGAATTTCCAACTGGGAGTGCAAAACCAAAACAAAGTTGACGAACGACGACGGAAAAAGCAATTAAAATCACAAAATCTAGTTATGATGCTAAAACCGAAAGTCCTGACCAATGTACTGAGCCAGGCAAACACCGGAGGAGTGGAGAACACGCTGTAAGTGCTCGAAAACCTCGTGAATCCACAATTTATTATCAATTTCTGAATTTCAGTTTGCTAAATTCCGACGGAGCCTTGTTGGCCTTCACTGGTTTCCACGACAGAGATGCCCGCATCACATCAGCCATCGCCAGCAACGTCTGGGCGGCCTACGAGAAGCACGGCAACAATTCATTCCGGGAAGACCGACTTCAGTTCTTGATCATCAACTGCGAGGGTGGAAAGGTCATCGTGAGTCAGGTGGCTAATCTCCTGCTGTGCCTTTATGGCAACAAAGACGTTGGCCTAGGAATGATGAAGACGAAGATTATCAAACTCAAGGAGTCGTTGGATTCACCGCTGAGAGAAATCAGTTCGTGAATTTGTCAAGCTTAAATTTTTCTTTATTAAAGTTTTTTAAATTTCAAAATTGAATTGACGATGTTAAGTGAGAAGTTTGTGATCGGCTGAAGTTCCTGCTGCTGGCAGAACTTCTTGATAGTTTGGATGCTCTCACTGATCTCCTTCCTATGCATGACGGAGTATTTCTTCGTTTCCAGCAAAATCAGAGCCTTGTCATTTAGAAGATCCTTGAAATCTTCTTTGAGAAACGAAAAATAATTGTGAGCGACGAAGACGACGTCGAACTTATTGTGGAACTGCTGCTTCTTTGTGATGTTCAGGATGTCTTCGACGGAAAGAAAGTGAATCTTGACGTTGCTGATCGGTTTCAAAGGCTGATTGTACTTGACAAGGTTGAGATTCACGTCTTCGAAGCCGCGAGAAGCTGTTGCACCATCGCCGACTTGTAATTTTATCGCACCGTACTGACGAAAGTTTTTCTTGTCTTCTGATTGATCGAATCGTTGTTCGTTTTGAATTTCCCACATCATTTCGTAGACATTTCTCTCGGTAATGTCAGTCGAACGGCACTGATTAGTTCCGAAGTTCGATTTCATCATTTTCTCGTCGGGACAGTCAAGGCCGTGCGTGATGAACGGACCAACGGTCATGTCACCAACATATCCACGGTGGAACCAATGATTTCCGTTTCTTTTCAAGTCCATCGCAAAAGTCTTGTTCGGCAATGTGTAGTCAAACTCCGGGAAAGTAAAAGCAACTCCGGTCTCTCGCCAGTGTGTGTACTCTTGCGGGCAAATCTGCTTAGCGCCGTAGTCTCGAAGTTTCATTTGCAGATCCCAGTCAAAAGCACCGTCACGGTGATCATAGCGTTCCTTGAGCTGACTTCGATTTTGATCGTCCCAGTACTTGGCGATGTCGTAAATGTGATCTTTCTTGTTCTTCCAGAAATTGAAAGCCATCTAAAATGTCGCAATTTAACAAAGATTGAAGTTTATATAAAGCTTCTAAGAAAATGCACCAAGTTACCTCCATCTGATCGCGTTCCTTGTACTTCAACAGTCTCAAGTCAAAAATCGGCATTGTCAGTTGTGCAAAGCTCTTGTCGGTGATCATTTTGATGAAAGTCTCGCTTTTGGAGTTCAAATACATGCTTGACGACGAGTGCAGCAGGCTGTTGCCGAAAAGATCCATGTAAAGCTGAGTTTTCCCGTTGATTGACAAGTTTTCTTCAGTTTCGAATGGAATCGTAATTAAAAGAACGTCTCGAGCGACAAGTTCAACGCAGCCCTCGATGATGTAGAAATTAAACTCGACGTTCTTGGCTCCGTTTTGAGTCATCTTGGCGATTGTTTTCAGGATGTGCCCGGGATCGCCGAGACCGTAGAAAAGAATGTCCAGCTTTTCTGGCTTACTTTTGAGTCCGCTGACGTATTCATCGTAAAAGTCACGAGCCTCGCTAATTCCCCAAAACATTTTCAAGCGAACGAAAAAAAACTTCTGGAAAAACTCGAAATGTCAAAATAAACGAGCAAAATTTCCATGGAAACCTGCGATGCGATCAAGTGAAAACGCACCTTGAGTTAGATTTGAGTTGAGATTAAACACTTTTATTTATTCTCCGTCAATTTCCTTAGATTCAATTTCACATTTAGTTCTTAATTTCCACAAAAAGAAGAAAATGTTCTTAACTATGGTAAAATTTGAATTGTTAATCAAAACTTGTCTACACAAGAAAGGAACAAAAAGTGTCGAGATATGTTTCTAATCGAGTGAAGTGACCGTTGAAACCGATCAAACAAGCAATTCCCGGTTCAAGACAGAAGAGTTGTCATGCAAAGTTTAATTGACGAGAAATTAAACTGGAACTTCAATCGAAAAAAAACTTTCCTATTTCTAAATTAGAGTTTTTTCTTTTTCATCTTTATAAAAAAGTGCACTTTTGATGTGGTCTTGAATGCATCCAAAAAATGTTAATACGTTTCTTAAAATCTTTTGCATTCCACGAACATTGAGATAATCAAACGGGAAAACAGGACAAAGCGAAGAAAATATTTATTTTCCCTTCTTTATTGTGCTAGAATCAACTGTATCGCTGCAATTATTGTTTTTCGGGTTAGGTACACAACCAACTAACATTTTTTTCTAAAGTTCTACTTAAAAGTTTTCAACACTAAAGTGACTCAACTTGTGACGCGTTCTCAGCGAAGCTTCTATCAGTCATTGTCATTCTCGTCACAAGATGGTCCCTTGAAAGGGGGTTGTGAAGTGGTTGCGACAGCTTGCTTGTGTGTTTTAAGAAGCTTTGCTACAACAACGTTTTCTAATAGCCTTGACACTTCAAGCTTACTAAATTTTCCATGCTTTTTAAAACAATCAATGTCAAGGCTGTTAGTCTATGCTGCTAATTAGTAATTCTCTTCCACAACCTCAAACACCCTTGAAAATCTAAACAGCGAATTCATTTACAACATAAGCAAGTTGAAAAGTAATTCCATTCAGTTCCATTAATTTTGGCATCTTGACAACGTTTCGTGCAATTCCTTCTAAGAATTAAGATTTGAAAGGACCAAAGATTCGTTCACCAAGCTGAAAATTCTTCAAGTGCATCGTTTGAACCAAGTTGTTGTTGATTTTTTTGCAATTTTGAAGGATTTTCTGTGTCTGCGTGTTTGCATGACGCATTTTCTTATCAGCATTGAGCAGTTAGTCTAAACTGTCATCCCAATCGTGTAAATATTCCATGTAAAGTAATTCAAAATATGCTTATTACATAGTTCAGACATGTAGTTCACGTTCAAGTTCAGCTTGCATTTTGTTTTTAAGTTGTTCTGATTGACGTTGTAATCATAAACAAAGTGTGAGTAAAATAAACTCAAAGCAACCTGATCAGAAAGTCGGGTGATAAAACTTTGTTTTGCGCTATTTACATTCAACTCAATTGAAATTGCAAATCATAATAATTTTGCAGTATAAGTGGAACGGAAAAGTGATTGAAGCTTAGAGTGATACGAGTGATTGCGACGGCGCCAAGGATGTGAAAGCAGAATTATTAAGGGAGAAAGTTTGATTCTTGGGGGAAAGACGTAGCTTTGGATTAAATACTAACGCGCACAAACTTTTGAAGAAAGAATTTTGTAATTACTTGTACTTTAAGGGCATACTTTGAGGTAAAACTCTGAAGTCATTTTAAATCGCATGCATTCTTGTTAAATTCGAATACCAAGGCTCAACCATCCGAGAACCACCGGTGCCAGCAATGTTCTATACAAAATATAGAAGATTTGATCGATTATCACCATGTTCACACGGCTCTAAGCCTCAACAGCCTTTCGAATTGATCAAAATCAGAGAAAACTTCTTATCGGTTAAGTCAAACGGGTCAATTTTAGAATATAGTTAACACATATATTGTTCTTATCGTCGTTCAGACGTAACGAGATTTTTGTTTTCACTTTTGTTGATCTAAGATAGAGTTGAGAATGAGAGAAGTTCGTTGATAAAACATTTTCTCGCTAAGGATTTAATTGTTGCTGTTCTAAGAGCGCCTACGTGCTATTTGAGTAAAAGGATTTATTATAATAAACTATGAATGTGCGTGGCCGTTAATGACGTCGTTGAAACAAGCTTAGTTTGAGCATTTTCTCGCCACTTTTGTACAATCTTGAGGGTTCTGCACCTAACGACGTCGTTTACGGTCATCAGCAAAGGACTTTCATGCAACCAACGCTTCTAAGCATTCCATCGTTCGCTCGAGGATAAAAATAAATTTCTTCGACTTTAAAGGACACACCGTACAGCGAGCATGATTATTTATGTTGATGATAAAGCGTTGAAGTGGATAAATGACTGGTTGGTGCCGATTTATGACTGCTCAATGAAAGCGCCGATCTCTGTCTTAAGAGTTTTTGGTTCTGAGCAAACTGCGCTTGAATGTGCGGCTGCAGGTTCTGGGCTTCAATTCTCTGCTTGAGAAGACTGAAGGTCTGCGTCATGAGCCTCAGTTGGTACCTTAAATCTGTGGCCATGTCCTTTTGCAGCCTGTGCATGTCGGTCAGGTCGTTTCTGAGCGTGACGTACTCGTTTGTGACGTCCGACACGGACTCGAGGAGCTCAAGCACGCATTCGCTTTCGATCTCTGCCTCTGGGTCCTGGTAGTCGTTCGGGTCCGGAAGGATATTCTTCTCGACTTTCCCGAGCTTCGAGGCTAGCGTGTCGAGTTGGTTGTTGGCGCTGTCCACCTAAAATGGGGGAGCATTATGATGAATGACTTTGTTAACTACCAAACGTGTAGGCTTTCACGTTGTTCGTTTTAATTGCTGGCACGGCTCGTAGTTAAACAAGAAATGTCGCAACGAGAATTTGCATGAAATTATTGATTTATTCATCGAGCCCCCGTAATTAGCATTTCAGATTATGCAAATGAGAAATCCCATATAGATTTCCCTGATAACAAGTTTTCCAATTTTTTTCTCGTCCAAAGGACGAAACGGAGAAAAAATCCCCACCCTTTTTTAAGGACTTTTTAATGGCTTTTGAGCGCGATTTTATGACGCGCTTTAGCACTGTATCACCGTCAAAACAGGCTGCACGACTGTAATTTGACCCAGTGTTGCAATTTCCGACCAATTTCCTGGCGCAAAGCTCAAAATAGGTTGAAAACCAAGAGAACTGTAACTCACCGATTTCTCCAGCGAGTACAAAGTCTCTGACATCATTCTGAAGCCGTTCTTTTCAACGACGATGTGATGAGCAATCTATTATGCACTAAATAATCAATCAACAGAACTGCTGTTGATGAGAACCAATAATACAAACGAAATTTCTCTCGAGCTTCAAAAAATAAACAGAATTGCAAGTCAGAGATGACTTTGGTTCTAGATGAGTAATTTTGTCTTGAGTTAGTAGGATATACTTGGATTGGTATGAGTGCAAGTGTTGATGTATTTGTGTAATAAATGTGCAATAATATTATATGTATAATAATATATGAATCAGCTGTTCGTATGTGTCAAAGTCTGGAGATAAAGTTATCTCTGGTTCAAGGTTGTAAGGTTTCATTTCTTTGTAACGTTCAATTCAAATTTCAAATTCCAAAAGTCCGTTAAACTTTCTTATTCAACTTCCCAACCATCTAAATCGCCTTCTTAAAATAATTTGTCATTCGTTTTGTCAATCTTTCTACCAACATTCAAATTGTTTCATGAAGAAGAGAAATCTCGCATCTTGCTGATAAGGCAGTGCCAGCTTCGTTTTACAGTCGCCACGCAACAAAATATATTTATTTACTTTCTGATAAGCATTCAGTTTCACTATCTCACAAAGGCCCATTAAATCTTATCGAGGTGACCTCAACATCTGACCCCTATTATTCAAACGCAAGCATTTTCGTTCACATCTCGATGGGTTCCCATAAAGAAAACATCCTTATCGACAAAACATGTTTTTTGTTGGAGGGACATGAGAATTCGTACCGAAAAACCACGTTGTGGCCACTTACAGGGAGCTGATAATGAATATTCGTTCGGTCGGATCGCTCATAACGAAAGAGGGAAGTGCGAGAAAAGAGAAAAAAGAGGCCCAGGGAGAAATTTCTGCTCGGCAAATTTGCTGGAAATGTCATCAAAAGTTGCCCAATTTCCGCCGTAAAATTAGTTTTCCCGTGCAAAAAAGCGGTCAAAAGGCTAAAAATTGATAATTTTGCAAATTTTATTCAAGTAAACGAGTAAACAACGCATAGCACACTGGGCGTTTTGTTCGTTTGCCTTTAAAACCCGAAGCACATTTCTCACTCAATCGAAAGGCAAGAAAAAAACTGAAAATGTAGAAATTCATTCATTTTCAGTCAGTCGATCGTCGCTCGTCAGTTGCTTCAGTCGTTTCGGGGATGTCGTTTCGTGGAGTTCGCCTCACTGGCTTTTTTGCTGTGATGTGTTAAAACAGTTTTTAATTGAAATCGAGAAGAGAAAAAGTGTGTTTCTTTTATTTAAGTTATCGAGAACTGCTGAAAACGCCGCACACGGGGCGCGAAGAAAGAAAAAAGCCAAGCTTCAAGTTTTCTGAGCTGGCACTTTAATTGAAGGGAGTTTTGGCACGTTTCGAGCGCTCTTGCCGAAATGCAAGGAAACGAAGGTTTCATGATTGCATTTGCCTGTTTGACTTTCCTTTAGCGTGATAAAAAAATTGCCTGTACAAAGAGACTGCAGACACATGTAAACCAACAATAAAAATATTTCTGTTTAAATAATAGCTTTTGGCGTCTCTTTGCACATCGACTTCGTCTGCCGATTTGAGCTTTTCCTGTTTTAAGCCATAAACGAAATTATTCAAGTTCTAAGATTAAATTTCCACCATGAAATTCCATAACGAGAGCCACGCTTTGTGGTTGGTGGTGTTTGGAACTCCGAATTCGCGCGAGACGTTTCAAAATTATTTCGAGCACATGGAAAACTAATGTTTTGTTCTAGATAGAATAATCCCATGCGGGAGAAGTTGGGAAAGAGAAAAAATGTGATAAAACCAAATGCGAGTACAATTTATTATTTTTCTGTTGAGGAAACCACCAAAACGCCAGAATGTACACACAATTGTAACATGTTTGTCCCCATAAAACGAAATTGAATTAAAAATGATTCAGCACTGATCGGTTGTAAAGCTTGCTGGGGAGAGAGATGAATGAACGGTGTGATAGGAGATAAAACGGCTGTTGGGTGATCATTCGTGTTGGCAAGTTGCTAGGACAATCGTGAAGATCTTAGTTTTCTGAAAAATCTTTTTTAATTTAAAATTTCACTTGTCCCAGTTCAAACTTCTGGCCACCCCAAAGAGATGGGTCGGCACCATGCGCTAATTGAATAGACTTTTTACATGCCTTTTTGAATGGAAGAAAGAAATAAGGCTTGCCAGTCTGTTTCGCTTTGTAAATGTGTTCATGATAATCATCCTTTTCACGAAGAGACTCCGTTTAATAGAGTTCGCCCCCGAAACAAACCGGAAACATAAACTTCATTATCAAAGATTGAAACAGAAACTATTTTCACGTATCATTGACGAACATAATATCCGAAAATAAAAGAGTTTTGCATTGAAATGCAAGACGCGGAGTTGATCGCAAACCGAGACCTAACCGAAGAAGCAACGCGCACAAAACCGGAGAAATATGAATAATATAAATTAACGAAGAAAATTATATAAACTGGTTAAATGGGTGTGATTATTAACTAAATAATTAAGTTAATTAAGCACATAACAAATGATTCTTCGCCGGGTGCGCGGCTGTGTGTGTGCGTAAAATCATTTCCGACAGAGCTAAAGTGGAAACAAGTGAATTATGAGGGTGGAAACTGTTCATTGTGGATGTGAGAAAAAAATTGTTAAGTGAAAACCGTCAGCATGTGGTGTTAATGAAGCAGCGCCACGACGAAAAGTTGAAAGAAGTTGTGCGACAGGATTTTTTCATTGGAACCATGCTACATCTTACTTGCCACAGCATTAGATTGAAGTTTAAATATTTTAATACTGTCAGGTAAGATGTTATGTGACATCCAAATCTCATCGATTGTAAGTCAAAGGAGAACCTCAAGGAGATCATAACATCTTAATCGGCGATCGGACTGTCAGGTAAAGATGGCGTTCAGCCACAAAACTAGTTGATCCACATCCAAGGCATCAGGCAATCAACAATTCCGAAGACAAATTAACAAAACGTGAAAAATATTCAAATGTTTTGGAAGTGAATTTGAAGGCAGGGAAAAAACTGGACAAACTTGAAGATTGAGAGTGAGTTCGATAAACTTCTCATGATGCGAGCGATGTTTGCCTAAGAAGACAAGTTGAAGAATGAAGTGATTCAAAGCAGGCGACAAGAAAAAACGAATTTCTCGAAACATGAAAATTCCTTTGCAACAAAGTTGCGTTTGTCAA
This sequence comes from Belgica antarctica, assembly GCA_000775305.1. Classification (NCBI taxonomy): domain Eukaryota; kingdom Metazoa; phylum Arthropoda; class Insecta; order Diptera; family Chironomidae; genus Belgica; species Belgica antarctica. Next base: position 30,786 of record JPYR01000080.1, on the reverse strand, counting down.
GCACTCGGCTGGTTGCTTTGCGTCGTCGTCTCGTCCCCCTGTTGACTCGTCCGGTAAATCGATATGTCACTTTAATCGACCGAGAATCTCATTTTTTGATTGCCATTCAAGCGATTATTTGGCTTCAACGCTTTATCAAGTTTGGTGGGAAACGAGAAATCGCGCGATAAAAACTCTGTTAACACGTGCTTTGCCAGTTCTCATGCTTAGTCGACAAAACGTGATATTTTCTTATCAACCGTCGATCTTAAGCTGGGTGAACAATTGAATTGACGCAACAGGGTCATTGGTCACAGAAAATGTCAGCCGGTCGAAAGAAGTGAAGCCAAGAAGCGGCCAGTCAAGTGGCAAAGATCAAACTAAGGATGTTTTTGCAACGTTAAGTGCTGAGTGTATGACTTTCGTACCGAGAAGTGCTAATGACTACAGTCCATGTGGTTTTTACATTTTAACGGAAATCACTTTTTAAGGTGCAAAATGAAATTGAAATAAATTATCGATAAAATTAATGAGCTTGCGTGCATGGATTTCTTGGTTGGCCAATTTATACAATTTCAAGAAAAAGCGAAGCGAAAGAGAAAAAAAAAAGAAAAACAGAAGAGACGAGTTCTTAAAACTTTATTAAATTTAGGTTTTGAATCGTGCGTGGGCTCATCTCGATCATCTTCATTCCCCGGCTTTGGTGTGCATTGAAATATTTCATATTTACATTTAAGTCGAGATCGTTCGGGCGATATCTGAGAACTATGACGATCCAGTTTAGCTTGTTTTCCGTGGAATCTCGAAATTAGATACGTGCATGAACCGTTACATCGTTTACATAAAACCCTCAAAACATGTTAAAAGATAGAAATAAGAACGGTATGGTCATTATAGCGACCGAACAGACGAGAAACTAAACTATGTTTAATTAATTAATTTATTAGCGTTATTTTTATTAAGCATGCATTAAAACACGAAGTTAAACATTCTCGGGCGAAGAGATTGATGAAATTTCTTTTGAGAAAGACTTTTCTGCTGGGTTGATTTGGAGGTTAAGTTGCTTTCAAAAATATTTTGAGGTTAGAATCCTTAGCGTCCCTTAGTAAAATAAACTTCTATCATCTTTTCATGTCACGACTCCTAGAATGTCAACCTAAAACGTCTTCCTAATTAGGCTGTTAATCAACTCTGCCCTACCTAACTGGCATTCATTCCACTAAAAAGAAATGTAGACTCGATCTTTTTCACTCGTTTCTAGTCACACATCCCAGGAAAAGGCGTTCAAGAATTAATTAATTTCTCTAGCAACCCATTTCACAATTTTGAGACTTTCTTTCCGCCGCTTCTTTTCAAAAAAAGTTTTTTTAATTGTGATTTTTGAATTCTCTGATAATTCACTCGGATCGTGAGACAAAAATAAATATCAGATGATATAAACATATTCTCGGCTTGTGAGCGTTGATGACTTGTTGGGTGTGTGATTTATGCGAGGCTGATTCCGCAATGATCCGCTGCCGCTTCTTTTCTTTGAGTGTAGCGGCAGAGACACCCGAATCACGCGAGAGAAATTAATTGATGCCAATAAATAAGCGCCAGAATCTTGTCTCTACCGCGACATTCCGAAGCAGTGCTTGACGAAAGAGTTTATGTACCGGGCCTGAGAAAATAGTTCTGTAGACACATCTCTCCGCTCGGTTTCTAGTCCATGTCTCGCACTTCACGGCTATCACCACGCCAGTCGCTTTTCCGCCTGCTGCATATTTCTCTAAAAATAATCTCCAACCAATTTTGATGCCATCATTTCTCTTCTTTTCTCTCACTCACTGGCTGTGAAAGGTGTGTGTGTCGCAAGGAATTTCAGCGTTTTCATCTTTCTACCCAGTTCAACCGATGATATTTTACATGTGCGCGATCATCACGAAACACAAAATTTCCCCATTTTTCCAAACGGTATATTGGTGCGTTGGGCAGGGTGTCTGAAAGTTGTTTTTGAGGGTTGGATTGATGGAACTTTAAAATGTTGAGTTAAACGAATTTCGAAGTTGGCCAATGTCCACCATGAAAACAGCTTGAAATTTCTTCTCGAAAGCGTGTCTAGCCCTCCAGACGTGACCAGGATAGCAGCTGAGACCAGACACAACTTGAAAAACTTGTTTTAATTAGATGCGAAAAGAGGCGAAAGAAGTGAAGCCAACGCACATCTCTGTTCAGTGAATTATAAAACTTGTTGAAGTCAGATGAAACTGTTTCTCATCATTCATTTGATGCACATAAAATGCTCGTCTTGCTCGCCCTTTCGCATCGGGCCGACTTTCCTCGAGTACACTCACTTCTTGTGCTTCAAAGTACCGCACATGATTGTTGTTTCACATTCGTTCTGTGTGTTTTTGTTATTCCTGAAGCAAATAAACACGCATTATTAAATTAGCTAATTAATTCCTCTAAAAATGCCTTTCGAACTGTTCTTGCTGAGTGTAAGTTGGATTTTTAATTAATTTTATTGCTGGCGGTGAATTCTTCCGTAAAAAACTTTTTTGGTTGCTTACTTTTGAATGCTTTTTCAGCGAACATCCATCGAGAGTGCTCAAAAACGTTTGAACTCTCTCAATCGATTTATGTCGGGGGCGCAGTTGTAATTGAACGTATTAAATTTATTGTTTTACATTTTATTTCACTCTTGTGAACACACACAGCACAGTCACATTTGGCGGAATCGAGGGCAGGGTCGTCGTCGATTGTGGCCAAAACCGTGCAGCGACTCTCAACGACGAGGGAAGCGCTCGAAATTGATTTTTCACATGCGATACTACACACCAGGCCATATGTGCCACTGCTGCACTTCCTCGGCAATTTGATGGCACCCATATCAGGCCTTGTTATGGAAACAACGAAAAAGACTTAACTACAACTTAGACTCAAATTCATTGAATATTTTATAAAAATTTCAAATACAAGAAACTTCTTTTTGTGTTTTGGAATTCTTCTTTCTCGTTGAAATGAGGCAGTAAAGATCAACAAAGCTTTTTTATAGCCTACCGGAGATGTTTTTATTACTCTTCATTCTCTGTTTTGATTTATCTTTCGCAATTCGTTTACACGTTTACCCAAACAATAACGCCCGGCTCGCGAGCGCGATCAAAAATGAATTATTTTCTTCGTTAATTCACGGAACATTTAATTAGTCGGGAATGGAATAGGAATCTCTCACTGTAATTGAGATGCTTATTATTAATTAAATTTTCCACTTCTGGCTGGCGCTAAGTATCGATGGAAGGGGCACAAACGGAAACAGTTTTAAGGGCCAGGGGAGTTCGATGATGTGTTGAAGGAGTGCCGAACAAACTTTTGGGGGAGTTTCGGCGATGAACCAGCGATAATTTAAGTGAAACAAATTAATGGGCGAAAAGTTTAGAAGTTTAGGAGAATTAATTTTCCAAGGCAGTGCCTTCGTGAGCACCACCTTCAAAGTAGTTTGAACACTCAAGTTTTTTATTAAAAACAAATTATTTTGATGATTTTTGAAATTGAATTTAAAACAGTTCACTAGAATAGGTAGCTTTTAAAATAAATTGTTTTAGTTTATTAAAATTACTTACACGGCTATCTAAAAAAATGATTAATTTTGTTTCTTAGAAAAAACTTTCAAACGCATCTAATTAACAATCACGAACGTTTCGTGAAAATAAAATCTTGCACGTCAAAACTATTAAAGTTTAATTCATTAAAACAGCAAATTCAACAGCATTGGCTGGCTATAGACAACACTGGTTCCTTTTATCCAACTAAATTCCATCGCTAGAGAAACTTTGAAAACAGCCTTTGCAGCAAAACATTCATCGATTTGTTTTTCAGAACTTGAAGTTTTGTTTGTTTAAGTTGTCGCTTTTGTAATCACCTTCTGCCAACCTCTTTTTTTCAAACCCCATCACATTGCCAGTGACAGTACCGACAGCTTCAAAAGACTTTCCAGGTCGCATCACAAAGAATTTCGTCTTTCCGCACCTTTTTTACAACTTTTTGCCACCGTTTCATGTCTTTTTAAATATTCCGGCTTCAAGTAATTGTATCGACCTGCGACCCGTGCACATGCTTTTTAAAACAAATTAAATTTCTTGCTATTACATGTTGTTTCCTTATTCCAACTTTAGTACAAATATTGGACAGAGTTTTCGTCTGGCGCCGTAGCTTAACTGTGTGACGAACGAACGTGTCTCGTGAAAAAGTTTACAGCGCAAAGAAAGGATTTTCCTGCACTCGCGTATCTTGACAGTGGCATAAAAAGCGTTTACAGCGACCGACATAAAACAGCAGAAAAATTGTTCTCTTTTTGTCGTAAATTAGTAGACAGATGATTAAAGTTAACCATAATGCACATCACTTTGCCTAAAAGTCAGCAAGGAAAAGTCACAACGAACAAGCACTGTAAAATGAAGTCGTAAAAACGATATTCAGCGTCTTTCACGTTTCGTGTGTCTTAATTTCATTTCGCTGAGGCAAGCACAAGTCTCATGCACAACCTCAACGTCATTAAAAATTTCCGTCAAAATCAGCGTCGTTCTATGGTTTTGCACTACGGAAAGGCTTTCTTAATAAGTGTAAGATATGCGACTAAATATCAAATTAAAACACCTATTGTAGTGTGGAGTTACGAGCGCTGGATCGGGGGTGGGCGGAAGTTGCGTCGATCGTTGGATGTTCGTAGACAAACTTGAATCAAGACAAGTTTATAAAGAAATTGTTCGATGTTTTAAGTCATTTTGAAGATATTTCAAGACTTTTATTAGACTTTTATTGCAATATTCAACTTCAAGTGTTCATTTGAGTGTTGTCACACTAACTAACATGAATCGTTGTCTGAAACCACGTAACTCACGAACAAGTCCAACTATTCATTATCAAAAAACTGTGCTTCGCTATGGGCTTTCACACAAACCAAAGTCAGAGTCAAGTTGAATGAAACAGCTCCGTATAGTTCCGTTTAATATGAGCTCATGAATGTTTAAAAATGTTTTTTATATACATTTTTTTTACAAGTTTCCTTCTCTCATGCAACACGCCAAAAATGGCTTTGTAAATGTGTTCTTTTAACGTTCGAAACCACAATATAGTGTTCCAGAAAGGCGAACACATTCTCGGCGGGCTCGCACACACATTCGTCGCACTCGGCGGAATTATAACGAAGAGGAGCAGCTTTCTGGGCCGATAAAAAAGACTTTAATGGGAGCTGTGGGGATTTGCAGTCGAGCACTTATGTGACAGCGGAGCAATGTATTAAAACGTGAACTCACGTTGGACGGAGTATCAATGACGGTGTCAGCACCCACGAATCGATAATTCTAATAGAAACGACTCGTTTGCCTCTAAACAATGAATTATTGTATCAAATTTGAAACAAAAAACTCATTATGTCAGAATTAATATGCATTTAATCGAGGCTCGATTTTAAAATTGCCTCGATTGCATAACGTCAGCAAAGCTAGAAGTCGCGATTTCCGATCGATCATTGAATTGTCAATTTTCACATTGTTTGCTTCAATTTCATGTTAATTACGAGGCACGAACAAAGAGTCATGAAAATATTCGCGATGGAATTAATTAATGAGACAGGTCAAATGTTGCCATTCAAAACGCAGGAAATGGTTTTTTCTTCTTCGTACCACTCTCTTTTCATGTAGGCAATCGAACATGTCTATATTTGAGATTTCGTTGAGGGGGCCGCAGACCGAAACTTCTTACGCACTATCAACACGTCGCCCGGCGGAGTCGCGAAGGCGAAATCGAAAGGAGAATGTGCGTTGAGAACAGACAAGCTGGGGAAGAAGAAAGCAGAGAGAATACACCCGGAAATTTCTACATAAATTTCGCACATGCCAAACACGCCTCATTAATTAATTAAGCGTACACTATACTACAGAACTACAACTCACATTTGCCCAACAACACAAACAAAGAATACGAAACTATAAACAAAAAAAAGTTGTAAATAAAAAGTTCTTTTACAGCCTTTTTATGCGGTTACGCAAGAGAGAAAGAAAGTCCAGAAGTAAGGCAAGACTTGCCCAAAGAATAATCAATAACGCGGGCCGTGTGATAGCCTTAATCAGTCGGAAGTGATGTCACTTGTTTGTTTGATCAGTTGTGCGGGGAAAACCTTCTTAGACAAGCTTGGTTGAAAATGATTAAATTTTTAAAGTGGCAGTTAAATTGAAATAAAAACTTGATCTACTTGGAAACTACAACCTCAATCGTATTTTAATCATCATTAGCCTTAACCTCAAACGAACTCTCGTGATTAAATTTGAATTGAAGATTCATAACCTCAAAATAAACCCAATCATACTCGATGTATTCATTTTAAAGTGTCATAATATCGAAAATAAAACTTCCATAACTTGTATCTGATTGCTCCACCTGATGTCACCATGGTGTACAAACTTATTTGATGTCGAATGAAACATCTTTCGTTACTTTAAATTTTGCGTCCTAACTCGTTAAGAAGCAATTCGGCTGAAACCTTCTCATTCATATCGATTAACACATCGCTGTCGTTTAAAACGCTAAACACACTTTCTCAAATAAACATTTTTCTTCTCCTTCAGCAATAAAAACAAGATATTAAGCGGAGGTGACGATTAACATGTGCGCTCGCGATCTTAAATGAGCTCTGGGACGGAACAAGAAATAAAACGTGGACTGGAGTGTAATTGGAAACGATAATTGATGGACATGCAACATTAAAGTCAAAATGTTTTCAGGAGATTTTCAACAGCTTGTAGATGATGTGAGAAAATCACTCGAACGGTTTTATTACGAAGAAGACTGATAACGATTCTAAATCTCCTGGAAACAGAAAATCACATCGTGAAGCATAATCCTTATCGCTGCCAGTGTCAATTCAGTCTTCAAAGGTTAACAACGTAATCTGCTTCAGTCTCAATCGGAGAAATGATAAGGGCTGTGTGCATTCATTTTTTGGCCTTAGTTATTGGAGTCTGTTTGATCATTGGGCTAACAATGACAGCGAAATGTAACTTGCAATCTTTTTAAGCATGAAATATTTATGTATTCATTTGATCATTGGGTTGATTATTAAATAAATATGATGATCATTGAATCATCCTTGAAGTCGATCATCATTAATCATTAAATTTTGTTTGAAAATCATTCATCATCTCTATCAATAGATTTTACTGATGATTGAAAATATCATCAATGTAATCATTGATAGGGCATCATTAATTTTTCATCACAACAAGTCAATCATTGATGTTTTAATCATAACAAGTCAATCATTCAATGAGATCAACGGAAATCACGACAAACATCTGATAACATTTTAATCATTGATCGATGACACCGCTGATCATGGCTGAAAACATAGATTCCTTAAAATAGTTTTTCATGTTTTCTCAACTAAAGATCTAAGAAGTTCGAGTGAAGCAATACAATGTTACGATTGCGTTGATCTAAACTGTACAAATCTGCAGTCTTCAGTTCTTAGTGTAATTAAATTAACTTAAGATACCGTTTCTTGATAAATCATTTAAATTCATTGCAGAAATGTGTCGGCGGTTGTTTACTTGCTAAAGGTAATTTTTCAGCGATTTAATCATCAAAAAAATAATTCAAAATACTTTTCGTTAACAGTGGAAGATCCAAAATATAAAGAACTTCAAATTGTTCAATTATGTTACCGAAAGCTATTCGATTCTATCGTTGAATGCCCGAAAGAATTTTTCCAACATCTCGAAGTTGGCGTGAATGCAATCGAATGCGAACTCTGTAGAAACAATCTGTGCAACAAACACGTCGAAGAGTGAACATTAAATGATGGAAAACCGAGCGACAACCTTCAACTAAGAAAATAAAATTGGCTTTGTTTAGACTCAAACATTCTTTTCCTTAATTCTCTTTTCCCTTTTGCTTCGAAACTTGACAGTCTCGCTGCCAAAATATTTTAAATTCGTCACACCAAATTCTTCTGACTGCTTTTTTCTGCGGTGAAGCGATTTCGCATACGCTTTAGAAGACATTGTATTGCGTCTCTTGTTTTATTTTGTTTTCAGCGAAGATTGAAATGTTGAACGTCCATTAGTGTATTCGATGCAAATTTAGCAAAATATTCAAAGCATAAGTAAACAACTTTTGCCGATAAACACGACGGCTCAATTAATTTGAAAATTTCCTTGAAAACTGATTTTTAACTTGACGTTCACACACTTTTCACACACACACACACCTCGATTGAAAAAAAAGAAAAACTGCAGCGACGATTTTCTCAAAAGCATTTCGCGTTTTTGTCTTTTTCTCTTGCAAGTTTTTTCTTACGTTCGGTTTGTTATTGCAGTTGTTTGTTTTTTGTTTATTCAGGGTTGTTTAGTGAATTTACTTTTAGCCTTGCCAGCAAACAAATAGTTTCGTTTTCGCTGTGAAGCAAACCCACCGAGTTCAATGTCCTAAGTTAATGTCTAAGTGGAAGGAAAGAATTGTGTTTCACAAGCGTTTTGTCACAGACGTCACGAAATTCCTAAGAGAGTTCGACCTTATGCAGTCCACTGAAATGGGGACACAGTCGGATACACGAGCCGTAAGTGAAATTCAATCCCGCCTGGGTGAGTGAAGGAGCGCAACAGTTTACACAACACTACCCGGTCTAGTTGGCGAAGAAAAGAAAATTCTTTACATTAAAAGGATCTCACAAACACTGCATGTTGTAAATCGTGCACATGTCAAACACGAAATATGCTTTATGGCTATATTATGCCTTGGCTGCACTAAGCTTTAATGAAAGAGTCCCTGGAAATTTAGTTCGACACGCAATTCAGGGTGCAAATGCTTTAATTCACAAGACGGGCATTAATTCATGTGTTTTGTAGTGTGAGACTTGCCTTAAATTTGCCGTCCCTTCACGCCAGGAATTCTACTAGCATGCACTTCTGTGCAAACTGTGCTTTCATATCGATTTTCTTCAGCAGCGGTTTTTTGCTTTTTTCTTCTTCATCGCCGCGTTGCAAAGTGAAAACAAGGAATTATTTTGCCATTTTTTTTTCCTAATGCTTATTTATTATCTAAAGATGTCGAAAGGTTTAATTTTTTTTGAGTTGAGATCTCTTGCTATCCAGTACAGTTTTGCCATAAACTCTTAACTCGCCTTCTCCGCACAGCCCATTGAATGAACGAAAAAAGAGTTTTCCATTCTACAACTTCTGCTTTTCTTGTTGATTTTGCATGAATTTCATCGTTTTTATGCTTTATTGAACAACTAGAAAGGAAAACAATAAATAGCTCATTTTACATGAAATTTCCAGAACCTTTCAAGCCTGGATTGGAACATAAGGCTGGGAATATTTAAAGTGGCATGCTGATGAAACTTTCGAAGTAAGATTTTCTAGTTATCCCTTAATTTCTATCCTCAAAGGTCAATAATTTAACTAAAATTCAAATTTTTTGTAAAAAATCAGAAAATTTCATCAAGTCTACAATAAAATCTTCGCATTCAAACAGAGGTTGAATTTAGACTTTTTTTAAACTCTAAAGCTAAAGTCTAAAGTTGGAGTTTTTTAAAACCCTAAAGCTAAAGCTAAAGCTGGTCTTTACAAAAAGTCTAAAGCTAAAGCTATAGCTGGTCTTTACAAAAAGTCTAAAGCTAAAGCTAAAGCTATAG
>JPYR01000080.1:0-20928 GCA_000775305.1 Belgica antarctica | reverse complement strand
CAAATATTTTGTGACTCAGTTCAAGTTCTTGTACAAGAAGCAGACTTCTTTGTTCTGGTTTTATTCTCTTGTTAGATTTTCGCGATAAAGTTTATTAAATGTAAACACTTTTTTCAATATCATAACTTTAATGACTCGATTGATGTTTTTTTAGACCAGGACGACGAAGCAAAGTGTTTTAGTTCAAATTTCCTAGTCGTCAATTATGTGATTATTAATAATTTTCCCCCTTCCATCCAAATCCGCGTACTCACCGCACTTGATTGTAGTTTTCCGGAAGGTTAACGGGGAAACAGTTGAAAGGGGCTAATTGTTTTTCCTGGTTCTTCAATCGCACACTTGTTTGAAGCCCAAACATTTCCCCCTGAAGTCGAATTGAAAACAGAAAAATTTTCGCTCTGTAATCGAAACTTGAAATTAGCGATTAAAAAGTTTTAAAATTGCAATTTTCAATTTCAGATGCGCTTGATTCACAGTTTCTCGGTACGATTGCTTGTTTGCTTGCTTGTTGAACGGAAGAGGGTCAAACGATGGATCATTATTTAAAACTTCAAAATGACGTCGAATTAGGATCATTGAACGAAACTCGCTTTGATCATTAGTATAAATTTAGAAACAACTTCGTGTGGAGAAATTTATGTTTAGGCATCTTTGGTCCGAAGCTAAATTTTTGCGTACATGAAAGCGTGTAAAAACCTGATTCGAAGAGAAACCAGAATCGTTGGAAACAAACAGGTTTCCGAAGATTCTTCTGCATTAGCTAATTTAGTCGAATTCCGTAATGACATCGTTTTAAGATCAAGTTGGTTGGGTGAACATGACCGGACAGGATTTTGAAGGTAGGAAATTAATGATAATTCATATGCAGGGTTTCATGGTGCCCAGATTGCATAGTGCAAGCTTTGATGTCAATACTGAAAGTAAAAACGACATTGGTTTGGAAAAATATTTTTCTTCCACCGATTACGATAATCAGAAACTAATTTCGACACTTCTGCCACGATTTTTCCCACATCCCAATCCAACTGTCACCAGAAGTCATCGCTGTTCCACTCTGAAGCTTAGTCACATTCCCATTTCAGCTTGCATTATTTTATAAAATTATCGTCGGGCTCAAAGTCAAATGTCGAAAGGTTTTGATTTCCTGCATTTCAAAAACGTTTTATTAAACTTTGATATGGGAAGCGGCGACGTGTGTATGAGTGTCTCAGAATTTGAATTTCGTTGGCGCGCTCATTCGAATTTCAAATGGTTCGAGAATATATTGCTCGGTCTATTTCCTTCCCGACCTTTCGCGCTGAACTTCGTTTCGCTGTTAAATTGCTGTGATAACAGCAAAACCACATTTTATTTAATATTTTGCTTTCAGCTTCTAATTACTCACAGTCGTTTCAATGTAGATTCTTACTCACTGTCGTAAATTTTCAAGAATAAAGTCACTAAAAAGTTTCGCGCTTGCGGAATGAAATCCGTCTTATCAAATTAATTGTAATGCCTGTTGATCTCTGCGCCTTCGTATGACAAGATTTTGTTTTTATTCAAATCCATAAAGTCACAACGTGTCAGTTAAACTGAATTATATCAGTTTCATTCATGAATTAATATTGGTGTATTAATTGGGGCGAAACAGCTTGACATGGTAAGTGTTGCTGGCAGGAAGAAAAGGAGTTGAATTTATATTTACTAATAAGTGGAACGATATGGAAAGTGGAATGTTGCATAAAATTGGCACATTTCTCTATTAAAAGGTGGTGTAAGACTGTGACGATGTAAAGGAACACACTTGCAAATGAAAATTGTTACTGAATTCAAAATAAATTAGAACAAACTTGAGTATGAAACTTTTGATTGCTAATCTGTCAGTTTATTTCCATTTCGACGTTTCCCTTCCAGCCTTAGTCATCACTTTTCTTATCTTTGGTCTCGCTACGATTTATTTCTGTTATTCTTTTGTACAGTTTGACCCCTGCTAGACGCTTTCGTAATTACAAGCTCGTTAATTATGAAAAATTTCTTAATCCGAAGATAAAATTAAGACTTTTAATGCTTTTTTTTTCTCTGTTAAGTTTAATAATCACATTTTACAGCGACTTCATTAGAAGAAGTGAAACAACAATCATTGAGTGAAATCAAAACACACAAAAAAGATTTCTTCTCGTCGAAATCTAAATTCTTTCTCCTTTACGAAAAACTATTTTTAAATTTGTCACTTCACGAAAAAAAACACCGAAAAAATGTTTAAATGGAAATAGCTTAGAAAAATTTGAATTTTTTACGCGTCTAGGCTTTAAATGAATGTTTGCGAGTCGGAGTAGAAAAAGTAAAAGTCATTCAAGTTTGTTGAAGGGATTTTAAAGAGAAGTTATCTAAGAACCGTGCCTGAACGTCGAACAGATCTCGTTCGTCCCAAAAATCCAATCAAAAAAAACAAATCCAACATACAAGAAGATCGGAGAAGAAATGTTGCTTAAGTGAAAAGTAAATTTCACCGCGTCGTCTATTTTTGATGTCGGTGAAAAGAAAACGAAATTTTAAAGCGAGAAGTTTTTTATTTTTGGTTTTAAATTTACGATGACATTTTGAGAAGAGAAAAAAACGAAAAAACGACAATTATTCATGACGTGAATGTATTTTTAGCGAACGGTTTAAAACAACTGAAAACATTACTGAAGCTCATAAAATCGGCACGAAATGTCGCCACAACTAACAGAATCCATTGTTTCCCGAGAAGATACATCGGTAAGAATCGTTTGGCGAGGCAAAGCTTTAAAAACAAATCCGATTTCTTCTATTTTATGTATCGAATGTGTGGTGCTTGATCCCTTCGTCCAACTTTGTCTCTCAATTTTTCACGCGAGATGATCTCCAACAACAAAAAACCAACGCAGCCAAGACATCGCCGCTGTCTAGTGGGAAAGGTTTGTTTTATTTGATGTCTTTAAAGAAGAGTCAACAGAGTTCGACTTCGGGGGGTATTTGAGGTGTAGAATTTCGACCCGACCCTGATCGTCGTCATAATTGAGACATGTTACTCGGGTTCGAGCAGAAATGTTCAAGATCGTTTGTTCAAACAGCATACTTGGCTTCTTTTTTTATGTCTCTTTGTGGGGACTGTGCGTGAGTTTGGTCATCGGAAGTGTTTTCTAGTATATCAGTTGAAATCAAATAGTTTAACTTTGAATACCCAGCGCTATCCATTAATGAACTAAAAATATACAAATCAAGACCTTCCATTGACCTAACCACCACTTGTGCCTTTTTTTATGTGTCTCTTAGATGTGGAAAATTCAAAACTATTAATAAGAATTAATTGAGGTTTTTGTCTGCCGATGTTTCTTGAAGATTTCCACTTTGAGTAGGCAGTTTTACGTGGTAGCTTAGCCTTTCTAGCCTTTACATCAAAAGAAAATCTCGAGGAAAATTCCCATTTGGCCAAACTTTGTTTTGATTAGCTTGATTGTTTAATTCAAATTATTTTCGCCAGCTCTCGCTTTGACACTAAGACTCACTAACAAAGTTTGAAAAGTTTACTTAAACATCATTAACGACTTGTCGGAATCACTTAAGTATCTGCGATAAACGTCTCAACATAATTTTCGTTTCAATCTTCAGCTTCTCTGATTTTTCCCGCTGATGAGAAATTTTATTCACGCCGAATTTGGGGGAAAATTTAATTTTTTCTCGCGCTAGAGTATTTTGAACGCAGTTCCTTCTGCTTTGACTGTTAATCGAGCATGGAATGACACAAAAATCCAGGCCCATTCCATTAAGCCAAAGTGACAACCTTCCCCGTTTTCGTTTCTCAAATGTGGCAGTTAATTAGAAAGTTGACATCTTGAACTTCTCCTTCGAACACTTTTCTTCGTTCTTTTTGTCAACACCGCAAGATTTCGTTCTTCGCTCGAGAATTCCGTTTCATCAATCACACTCGTGAAATTTGATGGCACTTCCGGGGAACGAACGGGAGTCTCACAATGGCTGATGGACCCGAGAACACAACTTAAGTTTGACTTCTTGTGACTGTTGCAAGACACCAAGTTTGATCTTCAAGCTAGAATTTTTGTGATTTGTAAAAGATTTTTCACAAATTTCTTCCAGTCACAACGCGACCATTTGTTTCCCGGGGATTTTTACACTCGCTTATCACTCCGTGTGCCTGTGATCGCCTTTAATTTTTCTCCCTCTCTTCAATTAAGCTCTGTTTCAATGTTTTAATGAACAATTTCAACGCTATTCACTGACTATTCTCTCTTTGGGGTTATCTGACTCTGAAAGTAATTATTGCAAAAACGCGCCCAAGTTTCCGCGACTCATGAAAACAGCGAGCAAAGCGAGCACTGCGACTCAATTAGTTAAATTAAACAGGAGACTTGTCCATCATTTACAGTTCCGCCCTTAGTCCAATTACATTTCCTGCGCCAAAGCATAAATTTGTTTGTTTTTGAATTTCAAATTTTGTCGTCGTTCTCCTTTGTGTCAAGCGATAGTTTTAGAAGTAACGGCCATAAACGAAGAGTCTAAATTTAAATATTTTGTGTCTTGCTGACGATAATGAAATCAGAGTTTGTCTGAAGTCGTTAACCGACGATCGATGTCGATAATTCAATGGCCCAAAACTATTTTCGCCTTCAACTTTAAACGTTTTTTGGTATTCGATCAGATGTTTTGTTAATGAAATCGAAGTTGAGTGTCTTCCGCCCCAAGGAATGTAAAGTTTTGCGTGTTTTGTTTTCGGGTTAGGAGCTTGAATGATTTAACGTGGATGTTTTGCTGGCAGTCAGGCAAGCAATCAGCATTTCACGCAATCATATGCAAATTTGTTTGTTGGTCTGCTTCAAAACGAGGCACCAAAGCGAGTCATTACTATTCGGTCGTTTACTATAAATATGCTAAAGTATGTTCACACATGTTGATGTTTCTACTTCTTTTTGCATTTGCAGCAAAATTACTAGACTTCGACAGCGTCGAGTTCGTGCAAATCGAAAACAAGGAGTTTTAGTCATGCAAATGCATGAAACTTTATGTCAATTAAATTCAACCAAAGAATAAATTGTTGATTGAAAGACTTACGGTATACCTTACTGAAAAATATAAACGACAAGCAACCATTACTTTTTGTTTGGATCCTTCAACTTCCACAAAAACTTTTCCGTTTCTCACTGACTCTGATGCAAATCTTCCACAAAAGTTCATCAAAAATGCATTCATTAATTCATGAGACACACAAACCCGAAGGAAACGGATCAGAATCGTATGAATAAAATCTAAGACAAACGAAATTACATTTAAATTTCATTCCCGCAACTCGCATATCACTCTTGGGCTGAACAAGGAAGAGTTCAGATAATTATTTCAGGAATTAACATAGCTCGACGTTCTTTTTCTGTGTCGTTCAGGGTTCATTTGTGATGATGATTTATTTGACTTTTGTAATGCATATATAAGTGTTATCTGTCGCGTTGTCATTAGCCTGGCTTTTTGTTGTTGATTCGCAACAATGTAATGTACATTTGAAGACGCATTTGTCAGACATCTGAGAATTCTTCAGGCCGCTGCACAATTTATGACGAGACTTTTCCCCGAGAACGCGCATAATAAATCGAGATGAAAAACTTTTTCGCTTCGGAGATAAATTTTGACGATCCCTTTCCCTTGCTACGAGGCATCCACATCAAGAAGCTGAAAAAGAGTAATTTTCATGATGTCTCTCGTTTGCAGCTGTTTTCATATAATTTTCAAGTTATGTGTTTTTTATTTGCTTCGTTTGGAATTCTCGAGATGAACACACAAATTTCTTCGCTAGTGTCAGGTTTTCTGGCTTCGCTTCTTTCTTTTTGTTCAAGAAACACTTTTCAGTCCGATGTTTGTCTCTTTAATCCCACATTGACATATTTCGACTCTGTCTCAAAGAAAGACACATCGAGAATTTCCACCATCGGGGAAAATTTATTACAACACGCCGCGAGAGACGACACGCGAGAGGTTTTGAAACAATAGAAACGAAAGTGAAAACGCTTCTTGCTAAATTTAGAGACAACTGTCACATGATAAAGCCAATTTCTAGATTTTTGGGGACTGAAGAAGGTTGGGCGATCGTTGGAAGTCGGGTTTGATTGATCAATGAGATGTGAAGTTTTTAAGAAGTTGGAGAAGTCAAAAGCGAAGATGATGGAAACTGGAACTTTGAAAAAAGTTGAAGATTCGTCTTGCCAAAGAATATTTTTAATACTTCTATTTTTATTCCTGGACAGAGTTTATTCAACAGAGTTTTCATTTTCACTTCTCCAATAGAATTTAAAAAATTTGTGCAATGATAATTTCATTTTTGTCTCGTGCAACACAATAAAAGTGTCAATTTAAACTTTGTCGATTATTCATTGTCAGCGATAAACGTTTTTGTCATTAATTTGTGTGTTGAGTCATAAATATTATATTTTCTTTAGTTTAATTCGTTCATCACTGCTTCACTGGCGTTCACCCAAGCCAAGAGAATGCTTAGAATTGGCTGCAGGAAAGCTAGATTTCAAATATCACTGGTAATGCTGATCGACGACATTAGATCCTGGCTGACCCGCTCGCCTAAAATATCTGCCATGGAGTTGATGATGTCGAGCAGAAGCTCACGGCTGAGCAGTTTCATTTTTGGCAGCCTTGCAACGAGCGAAAAGTCGTGTACGATCAGCCTCAGCGCGTAGTTTTTTATGTCCGGGACGTTCATTTTGTCGGACGCTTCGAGAATCTGCAGCACATTCTCGTAGTTGATGTTGTTCTCCAGGTTGTGCTTGCAGTAAGCTTGCAATCGGTTATTTGTGAATCCGTAGAAGCACGGCGCTTGGAAAAGATATAGCGAGTCTTCGGTCGGCATTTTCGTCTCGCCGTAATAGATGTATCGAAGCAGCGAGTTGAAGGACTCAATGGAAGGTTTGACATCGCCGATTTGGATGTTGACGATGTTGTCTGCCGGGTTGAATGACCGGAACATGGCTTGGAAGTAAACACAGCGGGCGGCAAGCACTGCTTTGTGCGCTGGAATGACGTCGTTGTCTAATACGAGGTTGATGTCGCAAAACTCTTTCCCGTTGGACTTCAAGAACACTGCCATGTCGTGTTCGAGGGTCGTGCCAACAGACTTGTCGAACTTTATGTCCGCCAAGTGCTTGCTGGGGTTTAGCTTCTTGCGAATGACTTCAACGATCAGCGGCTTATCAAGAGTCTCAAACTCCGGGCTCATGACGATGTCGTAGAACTGATCTTCCTTCACGATGAAGTTGAGACAGTAATCCTTGATCGATTGCAAACTCAGCTTGTCAGAGTTGAACAGAGCCTCTAGAACGCTGGATTTGGCGATTCTGAACTCGAGATACTGCATGCACAACGACTCGAGCCGTGGAATGTTGAATTGTTGCGCCAGCAAGTAGACGTCCATCATCAACGACACGATCTTCTTGTTGAACGGGTCTTTGAAGTCAATGATATCGGTGTAGATGTAGAACAGAACCATTTCGAAGGCATCCGGATGAATTTCCGGCAGTCTGACTTCGAGTTGTGGCAGTTCAGCGCTGAACTGAACCTCGGTTGTCCCGAAAAGCTTCTCAAAGTGCTGGTTTCTCGATTCTTTGGCGATGAGAATTTTGGATTTCAAATGCTGCGATCTGGCAGCGATTATTGCGATATGCGCCGGAATTTTTGTCTCGTCAGGACCAACTATGAAGACGATGTCGCAGAACTGCTTGCTATGCAGGAATTTTCCAAAGTCTTCAGAAAGCGTGCACTTGGGGTGCGACGAGAACTGGAACTTGTAAATGTCTCCGCTTCGAACGTTCATGCCTCCAGACTCGATTGTGCCACCGAAAACGTACATGGAATCGTTGATGACTGCAGCAGCGTGAAACAGTCGACCGGATGGACATTGAGAGTCCGGTGCAGGGATGATCACGCTCCAGACGTGGGAATCCAAGTCGCTAAAATTGGAATTAAAGTTTAAACATTGTGAGTAGAGACAAATTATTCAGATCTTACTAGCAATGAATGTCGTTTGGAAGAGAAGAGTCAGCGGCGCCGCCAAAGACATACAAGAAACGGTCATGAGATACCATCGTGTGACCATATCTTCGACCTGAAAGTTAATTTCATTAGAAATATTCTTAAAAATTGCGCATCAATTAACTAACTTGGTGGCAAGCCGCCGCGCATGTGTTCATTCGAGATTCTTCGCCAAGTTCGCGTTTCAAAGTTGAACTCGTAGAGATTGTTGGTGATTTGCAGGCCGGACTGCCCTGAGAACACGTACATACAGCCTCTTGCGACAGCGACTGGGAAGTTGCAGCACGTCGGCGGCACTTCCTGGCCGAGCTGTTTTATCTCTTCCCATTCCTTCGGCGAACCGTTCAGTGGAATCTTCCACATGTCGTTGAGGCGAACATTTCCGTCGTAGCCAGCATAAATCCACAAGTGACCATTGTACACTGCGGAGCCGTGAGCTGAACGCGGAACGGGAAACTTCGATCCGATATATTTCCACTCGATCCACATGCCGTTTTGAAACTTGTATTCGAAGAGATCGTTTTTGTTCGTCTAAAAAGGCAGGAGGAATTAGTGTCAGATGTGAGTGAGTTCGAATAAGGAGCGATGATGCACTCACCAAGTTGGAGTTGGAAAAGATGTCGCTAAAATTGGGATTGGAGTTTAAAAATTGTGATTTGAAACAAGTTACGCAGTTCTTACCCGGTATATCCACCGAAAATGAACATTGATTTTTCATAGACGACTGCTGAGTGATGGTAGCGCGGTGCCGGAGCAGTTCCGGTTGAGAATGCGCGACCTGGAAAAAGGTTGAACTTTAGTTCAGCCAGAACAAAGAAGTGCTGACTCACCCCATGATTTCTCTTTGACATCGAATCTGATCAAGTCGTTCAGCATGGACTTTCCATTATCACCGCCAAAGACGTAGATTGCATCTTTGAAGGAGACGACGGTGTGCTTGCTTCGGCGGGCTCCGACCTGAGGAGGAACAGAGTCAGTAATTGGACGAAAACTAGTTGAACAATGAGAAAAACACGGTCCAGTGGTGGTGGAATGTGCGATTTCAGCTTGGCTTAAGTCAACCTCACCCGGATCTTGTGTTTTCAACGTCAACAGTGCTCACTTAAGCTGATAACTTACAAACTCATCGACTTCGAGGTATTTTCTCCACTGATTAATGTTGTCGAACGCAAAGTTAAACTCAGAAGTCGACGCTCCAGCTTTGTCATTGTGACTGCTGTTCAAGAATTTGTGGCTTTTGAGGGACGACGAATGTGTCATTCGAGACATTTTAGGCCTCTTGTTGCTTTCCTGCTGTGGTTTCGATTCAAATGTTCACTTTAAAGCTTAAAAACTATGAAATTAAAATTCAATTCGTGGAATTTATATTTTGGCCAATTCGATGGAAAATTTCAGCGAACTTGAGTTTGTTGGGCTTGCCGGTGGTGAGATCAACATTTTCGCGGGTCTTGAATGCTTAAATTTAGTGCAGCACTAAGATTTTCCGAAATCTTTGTTGTCAAACAGAAAACTTTTTTCGCTTGTGTGTGGGTTTAGCTTACACGGTGCGAAAAGTAACTGCGACTGAGCAAACTCGTGTTTTTGTTCCACAATTCGTTTCACAAGTAGTGTCACTCGGCGAAGATGACATGCAATTGAAGGTGAATGCTTCATCTACGATTTTTAACAAAGCTTCACAAGCCTGCTTCATTTTTCATCACAAATTTCGAGGTAACCGGAAATTTTTTGATTTTCCTTCGTTGGGTTTACAATTGCAATGAGCTGGCCGGTAAAATGCTATCTCTCTCAACTGTTTAATCATAGTTTGGTGTCATTGCGCCACCCACAGCTACTTTAAGTGGCTCCTCTTCTCGTGCACATGCAGATCGAGCTTGGTGAAGAACTTCTTGCTGCAAATCGTGCATCCAAGCTTTCGTTTCTTCGGCTTCTCGTGGACTCGCAGCTGATGTTCACGCAATTGGTGAACCAATTTAAATGATTTAATGCATTTTTGACATTTATGAGGGCGCACAGTGACGTGTACAGACCTTCTGTGGTCGTTAGCTTCACTCAAGGACTTGAAACACTTTGAGCAAGATGGGAAGTCGCAGTGAAACGGTCGCGTGTCTGTTGAAGAAGAAACATTGACTGTAAGTTTTCCATTGTCAGTTAACTTTATACTACCAGAGTGAACGCGTGTCAAGTGTGAGTTGATAAGATTCTTAGTTCTAAATCGCCACGGGCACTTGTCGCATTTGAACTCCTTCTCGTCAGCCGATTTATCGCTTTCTGGATTGTATGGCACTTTTAGTTTATCAGTGTTGTGGCATTCTGAATGCTTAGTGAGTTTAAACTTAGAGCTGAATGACTTTCGGCAGTTGAAGCAGATGAACCTTGATGATGTCTTTTTATAGACTGGCAGAAGTTTCAACGATCGCAATTTATAAGCGCTCTCAGCAATCTTCGAGTTATCTTTGAATCCTGTTTCTAGCACTGAAGAAGCTTCTGAATCATATCTTTCTCGCATCATCGAAGCATTGTTTCCATCCGGTGCCACATCAAACTCACCTCCACCATCTAAAACTGATTGTTTACATTTGTTCATTTTAGTGTAAAGTTTTTATTCGTTTACCGATCAATCGAAAAAGGTCTTCAATGTCGTAGTCAATTGCCGGGACCGATGCCGGGATGATCAGCGTGTAGTCTCCTGGTGGTTCATGTTTTATATTTGACGTGTCAAGTTCCATACTTCAGTCTATTTTGAAGTCACTGCATGCGTTCAGTAAATTTAGCGAGTTATTTTGAATTTCTGGACGTTCTGGCTGCGTTCAGTTATTTTTGGATGCATTCAAAAAGTAATCAACTTGACTTCGATTTAATGTTGAGTCAAGTCTAACATTCAAGTCGGAGTCAAGCCTCAGTCAGAGCGAAGACGGGTTAATGAATGGTCCGTGGAAGTTTTCGTCGCGATTCTGGTGATGATTTCTCTATAAAAACATAGCTGAATTAATCTTTTGTCGGCGGAATCGTGAAATCTATTGCACTAGCCTTGTTCTCGTGCATAGTCAATGGATTGTGGGTTTGTTTGTGTGATTTTACGCTTAAAACAAATTTGCGACGAGAAAAAAATCAGTGACCAAAGGAAAAATTAAAATATTTGCAATCGCTTTAATTAGATTCTCGTAATAAATAGAAATTTTGAAGGTTCGTGTGTGTTAAGCGAGAAAACTTGGGAAATTTGGCTCCAATCAGTGAGGAAAGTGGAAATCGCCGTCCCAGCAGTGCTCATTACAATTCTGAAGAAAAAGTCGAAAAAATGAATCAATAAAAAATATTAAATATGGAATAACTTAAAGGATTTAAGTCAGCTCAAGTCGAACTAAACCTGGTAAGTTGGGTTTGCTCAGGGATTTTGAATTTTAAATTCGCTACGATCAAAATTTCCCCCTCGCCCTCACGATGTGTTTTTATTGACGGCTCTTGTCGTTCTTTTCGAGGGTTGAACGGCGCTTTAAACACGAAATTCATCGGAAGCAGACGACCGGGCCTGTCGATAATCGCAAAAATCAAATTTTTCTCGCCTCCACCCACGCTCGGGACAACAAAGGATACGAAAAAAATATACATCCTTGGCTCCAATGTTGCCAAATTTCCTCCTTTGCGTCGTATTTGTTCAACAAAGGACCAACAGCATCATTTTTCTCTTGTCTGCTGCCTCTTGTTCTCGTTTTCTTTATCTGCCCCGATTGGGATTCGGTGAAAATGTGTTTTCTGATCGGGATTGATGCACCGTCTTGTCACTTTCTATCATTAAATATACACATGGACCTTCTGCACCTCCCGGTCGAGCATTAAATCGTCCTCAATTAAAGAAATGTCTCGGCAGCAGCTGCGAAAATCTTGCAACACCGCACCAAGTGCACCATTTGAACATGAATTTGTGTTTTGTTGTGTTTCTCACTTCCCACTTGGTAACTCACATTTTGCTTGATGAATCACATATTGTGTGTGCATTTCTGAAAAACGAGTTTCTGGCACGACATGAGTCCACTGCGATATTGTTTTCAACAGAATTTCAGCAACTCTGATGCAATCAAATATGAGTAATCTCGCAGTAATCGAAAGAATATTGGAAAATAATTCGCTGCCACGACGGTTAGTTGGACTTGCTTCAAACCGTTGAATAATAAAATCTCCCCGAGACCTTCCAGCCATCATTCCGAACCTTTTGTTGTAATCTCTTTAACGTTTAATAATGATTGCCAGGCAAAAGAGAAGAAAAAAACTGAACATCGGGGATCGGTTCGGAGTTTTTTCTTCTTTGTGCTTTCTTAATGTAACAAATATCAAAAAGTTATGGAAGAAGAAGTAAACACATCTCGAGAAGAGCTGAAAATAATCACAATAAAGGTGTAGAGCGAGCGGAGAACGAAGGAATAAAAAGCGAAATGGAAAAGTCCGTTACGAATCGCTGCGCGACTCGCTTTCAGAAGACCAGTCGGCAGCGCGCAGCATCGAGAGATGCCTTTAAAAATGAATAAAAGTCAACTAATTTGATTTTTATTGTGTTGGTTATTGGAAACTCGTTTCCCAGTCCGGCCACTGCTTATTAAGCTTCGTTAATGGCGAAACAGATTAACACTTCTTTCGACTCGAAAAGGGAAAAGTCTAATAACATGCTTCGGAGAATGAGTCGTCGGTTTTAGAAACTAGCGAAGGAAGGTTTTGCTGTTAAGCAGGCAGCACACTTTTACCTATTCAAATTGAAACTCAAAATCAATCAAGATTGACGCTTTGAATCACTTTGTGGGCATTCGATCGAGTGATGAAAATTTCATCAACATTCTTTCGAGCTTCAAACGCGAGGTGTGTTTGTTGGTTAACAGTGACACGTAATAAATCAGGGAATTCTTTCATGGTAGACGGTTACAAAAGGCATTAGCGGTTTGGTTGATACACATTTGCGGTGTGGAAAATATAGTTTTCTCGGTGAATACAATACTCTTCAATTGTTTAACGGCTAGTCTCAAGTCAAGTGTGCGTTTTAAATCAAGTCAAGATTTTTCAACGAAAATTGGTTCATTTTCGCTATGTTCCATCAAGTCTAACACCTGAAATTCACTTGATTCATACTTGACTTCATTTTTCAACTGCATTCCGTTATTAAGACTTTTGTCTAGCAGCGAAAATCACTCCAAGTCATTATTGATCAACCTTTCTCTCACATTCGTTAACTAAGCATCCGCCTCAGGATGAAACTGAACACATTTCTAGAGAAATATGACGAAAATATTTCGACTCCCACAGAGAGTTTTTCCCCGAGAGATTTAATGAACCGTAATGAGACGTTCTTTCAGCTCTTTTTATTGCATTTTCTTGATGATAAACAGAAGCAGAAAGAAAGAACGAAAGAAATTTTAGTCATCTTGAAGTGGGAACGTAATTAAGGGCCGTAAACATGTGTGTTTACACTTCGGCCAGCATAGACAGCGTAAACAAAGATTGTTTACACGTTCCGTTCACGTTTCTTGCGCAATTGGCGTTGAAGATGACAATCTTGCTAAATGTTTTGAGGTCGACTTAGCGAAACCTTTTCTCTCGAAAATTGATTGAAAAGATTTTCTCGCTTCTCTGAAGATGAAACCGTGCAACGAGTCTCATGTGGCTCAATTAAATGCTTTTTTCTTCCCTGCTCTCGCTCCCCCTTCAAAGTATCAAATTGCTTCGAGTCATTCGAATAAATCTTCAGCGGAAAACATGTGTGCACAGCATCGTCAAGAGTTTTGCGTTCATCTCGTCTTTATCGCTCACAAAGTTCATAAAACAAAAAATATTCTCAGTAAGAAGAGATGGGAATGGAAAGGTTAAATGCATTCAGCTCGGAGATGGTGCATGGTGATGATAACATGAAATACGATCAAGAGAATTCTTAATTTGTTTTTGCTTTAATTTGGAGCATTAATTATGAACACGAGAGAGCGAGTGCATCAGCACAAAATCTCTAGCAAGTAGGGCGAAGACGTTTGAAGCTATTTTCGTGACTCACACCGAATTAACATGTTTCACAGCTAACTTAACGACTACTTATGCGTGATAACGCAGCAGAAACAGTTTCGATTCAATCAGCAGCACTAACGACTTGATGACTAATTTATAGATTTTGACTTCAACCTTTCTAGAACGCTCACGATAAGCGATCGCCTGTTGTTAAAAGGAAGAAAACTCATCGAAGCTGATTAAATTATGATTAATTCGTTTCGTGTTTGATTAGACCGGAGTGAACTGAAGAAAAATATTGCCGAAGCAATTAAAAATTTATTAATGAGATCTGCCATGGCTTTGAGTTCGATCGCAGATTGGAAATGAAAGAAATTGATTGGTATTCGTCTGCGAATGTTTGTTTTTGTTCTTGCAGAGTTTGTTTCTCCAGCGTTTGCTTTTATGACTTGATCGATCCATGTCAAACAAGTTGGGAGCCGAGATGTTGATGAACATTTAATTAATTTGCGCCAACTTTCTAATGAAGATTGAATTATTACTTCGACAAAATGTCCGCTTGAGTACTCCTTCTTACAGGCCACAATGTCTGTATCACTAACTTGACTCCCCCTTGAACTCCAGCAAAAGCTATCGTGCGTAGTTATCGCATGAAAATCGCTGAAAACGAAACTTGAAACAATGAAACTTTTTTGACACACATTTTTCTGCCCCAGAAACTTAATTCACGCCCGGCTTCCATAGCTCCCACACCCGCCACAGCGAGTTATTGGATAGAAAAAGAGTTCTCGAGTTCAAACAATTACTTTAATAAAGTATCAGGCGAAATTTGCATATTTCTTGCCAAAAGCTTTCAAAAGAAACCAGTTTATTGTTATTATTTAATCTAATAAAATAGTTGTCGAAAAAAACTTTCAGTCGAAACATGCAAACCTGAAAACGCCAACAATTTGTTCTTCTTTTCGTATTTCTCATTGCCATTGTACTTAAGCGGTTCTCGATCCGAATTTTTCTCTCTCTTTGCCAAAACTTTTTTCTTTTCGTGTTCTTGCTGCTTTTTATGTTCTGGCGCTGTGGATAAGAGCTTTGCGGGGTGGGAATCGACGGTAAAAGCTTTTTTTGTGCATAAAAAGCAAATTTGTATGAAGATTATGAATATTCAAAGCGCGAGAGGGCGAATGAGATTTCTTTCATAAGAATTTCATAGATAAAGCAAAGATAAACTTGATGGATTCAATTAAAAGTCAAGTTTGAGTTTTATCACAAGTCAAGTGCGTTATCGACAATTTTCCATCGTCGAGTGTTTCAATTTCAACTGGTCCATGACTTTTGAGATTAATAATCAACTTGACTTGCACTTGACTCATTATATGCTATATGCATAACAACAGAACAATTCCTACTCATGTCCAAACAAAATTTGCATTTGATAATCTCTCGTGGCTGCTCTGGCAACGTTTAATCCCAGCCATTCAACATTCTCGCACATTTAAGCTGAGAATGTTTTCTTTGTTGAAGATGCGAGCTTCAATCATCGATCGGATTATGGTAGAGTGGTGCTGTGAACATGCACATTAAACTCGTCTTGCTTTGAAAGGAAACTCAGAGTTGATGTGTTTCGGAGACGTGTTGCCATAACCTTAATAAAGTTCAATAAATTTATTATAGGAACATTCTCATTTTTCTCGTTTATGGCATCGCTAGATGAATATTTATGGAACAAATGCTGATAGAACATAAATCTAAGAGCGGAGACGATACAGCGATGAAGAAAGTATGCTTGGCCTAGCACATCTCTGTTGTGCATCTATTCAATTTAATTTGTCTTCAAACGAGCGTGAATTTTATTGCTTCAATGATTACTCATTGTAGAAAATAACGATCCTCACATCTTCCAGGACTGTAACTTTTAATATTGAGCTGGATTGATTGAGTTTTCACTGTTCTTGTGATCGAACAACAACTTTGGAACTTGAAAGTTTAATTTCCCAAATCATTTCAAACTCCCAGATGACAAGTCTTCCTTTTAAAGTTTTCCCTGACCAATCAATTCGTGCACAACTTCAACATTTTATCCTGAGACGGCAATTTTCCGAAGCCTCGGATTCAAACACAGCTGAATTATTGCACACATAAATTGAAAATTATTCTGAAAGAAATTCGATAAGATAGTTCTAGCAGTGGCAAGCAGAGCACATAATGGAAATATGCGGGACTATTAATGGCTGGTTCTCATCCGAACCACGAACGTTTCCTTCTCTCCCGGTGCGGGGAAATGAAAAAAAAGCGAGAAGCAGGAAACATGAAAACGAACTAAATCTGATTATTCTAGCGAACGCTGGAAGACATTTACCGTTAAATAACAACTTTATTTCCTTTGCGTCGTCATTACAGCAGTTTTTATTGTAAACTCCTAGTCTGCTAAGCATAAACTTCAATTATAAGCGGGCAAATGAATTGCAAACTCAATTTAACGAGTCTCCATTGATTTCGGAGACGCGCATTGTTAAAATTGCCATTGTACTACAGCCTTTTATTACACAGGTGCTCGTAAATTTCAATTTTCCCTCGTCTACCAAGCGAGAGAAATTAATTTAGTTTATTGTCGTGCGAGAGAGAGAAGCAAAAACAAAATCACATAAAATTGCATGCACATTGCACATCGATCAACCCTCTTAAATTGCACTATCGGATGTCACAAGCGAATCGTTATTTTCATGAATGTATAGACGCACACCGAAGCAGCGATCTGAGTTCAAAAGTGGACTCGTAACTGCATTAAGATCGCACACAATGCTCAGTAACTAACACAATTAATAACTAGTTGGGTGCGGACAATGAAAACGCCGTGAGCCACGATTTTCGCGGATGCACCGGAGTTGACGCAACTCTTTCGCACCCTCAAGCCGTTTTTGGGAGTTTCAAGACTTGAGTCATATTTTACTCGCGTTACCGCATCTAAATCCGAGGCGCTCTACTGTTAGATAGACCTAGCTCGATTATCAACCCTCGCTTTCGTCAGAAAATAAATTTCATTCTGTCCCATGCTCGCTTCTTTTTCCTTTTTATTGCCGATATTTTGTCGTGTTTTTATTGTGTGTACATTTTTAAATCGATTTTCTCCCGTCGCCCCGTTCGTAGTCAGTTGATATTTTTTCGGGGGATTCATTTTCATGCATTATTCCTTCATAACCGTGTTTATATGAATCCAATTTCTGTCAATGTTTGCCTTTTGTAGACGGAAAATGAAGTTCATTGAGTTTTTATTTTCACTTCTTTGTAAAGGCGAACGAATTTTGATCACACAACGGGCAGAGCTTGCGATGGGAATTATTATTTGCTATCGTGCAAACTTCATCCTTGTCGTAAACTTGTTTGAATATTGATCAATTGGGACTTGTTTGGGATATTGGCTGTGCTAAATTGAAGTGCATTGGATGCGGGGGAGTCTTTGAGAAATGTTGTTGTTTGAAAAGTACCAGTTCCGATCACAACAAAGGACAATAAAAATTTATCTGAAACAAGAAACTTGATTGGGTTCCGTCATTTAAAGCAGCCTTACGCCGGGAAAACTCCAAAACCTATTCCAGAATCGAATTAAATTCTTTTCTCCCCCTCAACCAAAAACCGTGCCCTACAATTCACCATTCATGATTACGTTATGCAATCAATAGTTTCGATTTTAATGGGAATTTTGTGATTATTGCTCTTGGAATCCGATGAAGTTCTTATTCGCTCGCTGATTAATTTCTAATTTAATTTCCCAACAATATTACTTTTCAATTATGCGAGTTTCCACTTTGAGCTAACGAGGTTTTCACAACTGCTTAGTAATTTATCTAAATTGGAGTAAAAATTCGCCTTCGAAATTAAAACACTGTAGCTTTTAAATTAACATAATTTGGTCCTTTTTCAATCGGCAGACGCCACCGTGGCTAATGAAATTCGCAAACTCGTCAAATTAAAATTAATTAAAAGTTTGATCGAAAAATCAACTTTTAACGGAAGCTCAAACGCATACGTTTACCCAATTACACTGCTTCATTTGTAATGTAATGGATTTGGTCGTATCACAATCCATCAGACATCCCAAATGCCACAAAATAACATTTTGAATATTGATTACACGACACTTCGGGAAATTCGATCCATTTCACTGCGCCTTTGCTCGCCCGTCCATCAAAATTTCGATTTGAAATCGGAAAGCATTTTTAGAAAAACTTAGTTAACAAGCCGCAATAATCTCGTACGGATCTGAATGAGCTTTAGTTCCGAGTTTTCGCCTTTTTTACTTCCGAGTGGCCAGTAATCTCATCTGTGGTCGACTCCACTTAAGACCAAAAGAAAATGCAAATTCGGGAATAACTCTCGAGAGCTTTCAAGCTAAGCTAGTTATGAAAACTTGATGCCAAGTAAGCTTGCCCTCTTTGAGGTTTATCTCCAAGTCCCATCCTTTGCTGATTGCTTGCTCCAAGATAGCAGTTTTAAAAATAAATCTTTATCGGCAGAGCTTACCTTGGCTGAGTCATGACTGCCATCGGTGACTGTTTCAGTCCCAGAAGCATGCAAACATTCAGTATTGTATGCAGAGCTGACGATAAGCGCCTTGCCGTGGAAGCGGATAGTAAAACATTGCGCTAGAGTGATTAAAGTACACATTCTTATCGTCGCAAATACGGCGGGTTCACGACAGAAGAAAGTCACGGGGAATGTTTCGTCGGGAATGTTAAATTCGTCTGCTAAGCCTCTCTCGGGTATTTTCGGATCAGTTTCCTCAGTCAACAAAGGGGGGCAAACTATGATAGGAAGTTGAGTGGGAGAGAAACGGAACATAAAACTTGTAAAATGGAAAATTCTGTGCGTTGTAAATTATCAACAAAAATATTTGTGTCACATCTTAATTTAAAGTAGCATTGTAGCAGGTGTGAGACCAACTTTAGGATTAAGTTGAAACTGAAACAAGTATTTATTCAAAAATTATGTCAAGTGTAACAAGAAACAATGTTGCGATAAAACTTCCGGAGATTTGAACAAAAAATGATCAGTTAGTAAACTTTTAATCGTAGATAAACAAAGTAGAAAAAAGAACGGACATTAAGACAACACTTGTCAACGGGATAACCGCAAGTAACGATCGGAAAGAAATGAAAAGTGGCAGAAGAAAAAACTCCATTAACGTTTTATGACGGCTTTTGTTTACAAAACAGCCAAGAAACAAAAAGAAAAAGCATAAAGACGAAAACGCTTGTAATTAAGATTCCTCTCGGCTCACGTTAAATCTTTCCCGCTCTCTGCTGTTGATGACGGCAATAAATAATTTGTCTTTCGGATTTACATTTATAATCCATTAAAAGGCGAAAGAGACGAAAGCTGAGCTTGCAAAGAAAACTTTCGGTGGAGAAAGAAGACTTCATTTCGCCCTTCATTCGGGGTTAAATGTGATGTCGTTGCGGGTAGAGCGGATTATTTGACATCCACTCGTTTATATCTCAACGACTTTGAGTGCCAATAAAAGCAGGTGAAAGCTCTCGTTCGCGCACCCACAGAGTCTTTCTCAAATGACTCACTCACTCGGAGTGCTAAAATATGAGACGTGATGTTGATTTCATCTCCATTACGAGCTTTGGGTCATGTGTAGATGTGATTTCGATTTACCATAGGAAAATAGAACGAAAAAGAGAAGTAAAAGTTTTATTTGGGCCAACCGCAACCGCGCCAGCAAGCAGAGTGGAGACGGAGAATGTCCACTCGTCGTCATAGCAGTTGTAGAAAACTTTCTTTACTTCGTTTAAGGTTTTTACTGTGCCGTATTGTAAAACAACTTAAATTTATTGCTGCCAAAAACAATTTAAATGAAAAATGGAAGGAAATTGATTTTTGTGCTTTGAAAAGAGGTTATGTTAGTTTTATGAGCTTACAAACAACAAGAACCGGCGGGTTTGACTGTCTTTTAAGACGTTTTTTTAATGATCTGGGTAATGTGGAGCTTAGTTGAATGGAAATTTATAGGTTAGATAGCTGAGAGTTCTTAAAAACCTTAGAACATGAATCATTTCAGACTTGCTACTGTCATACAAGGCTTACATTCAATTCAAGATTTAATTAACCTGAAGGTTAAAGTCGAATCAGTGCTTCAAGTTGTTTCCAAACCTATTCAGTCAACAACAAGCTCTAATCCTTTCATAACATGGCAACTGCAGAGCTTCGCAAATCAAAAGCTGCTTTTCTATTTTACCAATTCAAAACCAAATCAATCAAGCATCGTTTCTGTTCATGAAGCTTTTCAAAAGTTCACATTTAAAACCATCACCATAGCCACAATCCCCAAATAATCCCAGCCAGTTATGAAAACAAATTCATAAATACTGGAAATTCATAAATAAGAGTTTTTAATTGCTTGATTTACGACTCTGATGTCGTTAAAAAGCTTTTTCATTCAAGTTATGAACATTTTTCATGACAGCACGCCACCGTGCCTTTAAACCGAAGACTTAAAAGTTTTTTGTGCCTTTGTAAAACTTCGAGATTCCGTTTTTTCCTTCGTTCACAACTTCGGAGTCCATTTATAATTAATTTCATTCTTTCATTCGCGTTGTGAAGGGCCCATCGCTTTGTCTCCAGGCAATTTAATGTTCAGTTTCGCGTTCATGAAACAAAGTATCAAATCACAGCACGACCTCATCTTGGCTGTAGGCTGCCCTATCTCTGTTGTAATTAAAGAATTTTTCAATTTCAATTTGAGTGGAGATGCTGGACCGAGAACACAAACAAAAGCGTTTCATGTTCTGGTTGAGTCAAAGAAGATTAACTTGCCTGATTTCAATTTAAAATCCGAGCGCTCCAATGTAAATAATAAATAATTAATAATTTTTATTTGAATATGCGAATTAGTTACAGGATTGGTACATG
>JPYR01000079.1:166035-178529 GCA_000775305.1 Belgica antarctica | reverse complement strand
CTACATTGTTTATCAACGTTCCCAAAATTATCTCCGATTATCGAAGGTCGAAGAAATTGAATTATTTTGAGTGTATTTTCATCGGGCACAATTTAGATTTGATACTATTCACAATTAAAAACTTAATTTTATGGCATGTTTTCTTGAGCTGCCCGACAGTCGATAGCAATCAGTCGTAAATCAACTGCATGGAGACAAAGTCAAGGTTTGTTTCATTTTTCAGGTTGTGTACCTCAACCCAACTCACCTGTTTCGATTACATAAAAAGCAGTCAACTTAAAACAGGGAGACAAGGACATAGAGAGATGTTAAGGTGATAACGAGAAAATTGAATTATGTGACAACAGGCGCCTTGTTAAGATGTATGCTTGCATCGATTTCACAGGAACTTCAAAGATTGGACATTGAAAACTTAGGCTCGTTCGATTGTAAAGGCAATGACCGCCGAATTTTGAAGCTTTGGTGGCTTCAAACCTTGTTCAGGTAAAGGATCTCGATTTAAGGCATACAAAAACCAAGGAAGGAATATTAATTTATTCAATCTGGAAACAAGATACTCAAAAGTTTTACGATTATGCGAGTTTAAATGGATTAGAATTTATTCGACGATAAAAACGCTGACCGCTGGATGTTCTTTATTGGTCATGAAATATTAGAATTCGATCGTTATGGACACTTTTTATGGCTAAAAGAAGCTTGTATAGTGAAATTTGAGACTAAAATATCAGTTTGAGTAGAAAATTCAGGCTGGAAAATAAACCTTCACCGGATTATGTCTTGAAAAATTATCTTTTTTTATTGGAAATTATGCCCAAACGCCCTAGAACTGTTGCACTGATCTTTTTTTCTTTGAAGCAACAACGAAAGTAAAATATTTACTCAAAGCAGCTTCTCAGCAAACACATTTTATAAGGATAAACGATCGGCACTGGTGGTGAAGTTTATGTTTGAATTATGAAAGAACGCGAAGAAAAAATCCAGCCCATAAATTAAAAATTAATAAATCATCTGATCGCGATGTGATAAGGGCGGGTTTGCTGTGTTTTATTTTTTCGGCATTGCAAAAATTGTTTAACAATAAAGTTTTTGGAGACGATGTCTCTTTGCAAAGCCCATGCAGTAAAAATTGATGTTTTTTTATTTATTCGCCTTAATCGAATCACGGATGCAAGCAAAAATCTTTTTCTGATTAGATTTTAGACGTGCCATCACTCACAAACCGCCCCGCCACTTTTGAATGAATATTAATGGTTTCATAAATGAATCGTTTCTCAATTCAAGCGTTGCATTCTCTTCGTGCTTTTAATGATAGGTGCGCTGATATCGAGTGGCGTACAATTAGATATCATTAAATGGGTGGTCGAGCCGATCATTCTCTCGGTTCAGGAACATGTTGTGGACTCAAAAGCATGTTGTCTGCTTTTTCAATTATTCGCAAATACTTAATTTATGATATGGATTTTACTGCCATCGATGGGTTGGCGTATCATAAGTTATCGTTTCTCATCGCGATTGACGATGCACGAATTTGAGTTGTTGCCACTATAAATTATCGTCGTTAAAACTGGTTTCTTTAATATTTTTGATTGAAAAGTGTCTTCAAAAAATTTTGAATAGCAGTCAACGAGTTGTGGAACAAATTGGCTGTTTAATTGATTGTTTATGCAGGTTTCAAAACGGACGATGTTGAAAACTATGATGTCAACAAGGCTTATAAATTTCGTCATCCAATTAATGGGGATGGCATGTCACATCCAATTGAATAAATTACTTGAAAGTTTCTGTTCGTTTCTTGTTCCGTAATTAAAAAACCCGGAGTTTTCACCTGTTGCGTCCCATCACGAAGCCAGTCAATAATTCTCAGGCTTCTCGTTTGGGTTTCCAAATCGCGATTTCTGCGTGGAAGCTCGTCAGTTCCCAGTCCAGCTTTAAATAAGACCATTTAACTATGACCAAGGACCATGGCAAAAACCAACTGAAATTTATTTAAATTGTGTAACTAGAAGGGAAGAAGAAAATTCTCTGCATAAATTTCAATAATTTGAAAAAGACCAAAAAGAACTGATTAAAATAAATTGATAATAAGTTCTGCCTTTAACAAGACAAGCTCGCCATGAATGCTTCGGTAAGTGGTCTTAGAGCGAGGATATTTCACTATTTTATTATTCACTAATTGTTTCGCATTGATGTCGTTCTATAAGAATTTCACAAGATTTTTTTGCAGCGAAAAGTTTGTTATAGAAGAGCAGATACTGAATATATTTTTATTTCCTTACAGATTACACACAAAATCTAATGCACAAAATTTAACACAAACAAACTGTGAAAAGCTGTGAAATCGAAATGTTGCATCACCACAGATCACACAGTCTGTTCTGATCTTGAACTATTTGAAATCTGTAGCTTATTTTATGAACGCGATGATTCAGTCACATATGGAAGGAGAATACCCATAAAAAGCCAATAAAAACTCTTAAGAATCGTTCTCTGAATGAGATGTTTACATTCATTCTTGCGTGATCCGCTGTCGATAATTATTTAAGCAGTTAAGTCCAGCATTTTACGATCGTTGAAGATATTTTTAACATCCTAATTACTGTCACCCACTTACAAGTCTGACTCAGAAATTGACATCGGAACAAGCATAATTAAAAAATCAGCAAGGCTCGAAAATTAACCGCAATAAAATGCAAACTTTAGTGACGCGCCGATCATCATCGACAGTTTTGGTTAAGAAAACAGCTTTTCAACGGAAGTCGGAGTTATCAAGCAAATATGGACACTTCTGGAGTTACTCGTGAGTTTTGACCCCATTTTTATTGTCTAAGCTTCGGATTTTAGTGAAAGAAGAAATCGGTTATAAAGAAGTCCAACAGTTTGCAAATGTCTATCAACATAAATCATTGACTTCAGCTTTTAAAACACGTGAATTTTTTTATTTTAAACTGATAAAAGATTTAATTTATTAAAAAGCAAACAAGGAGTGGAAAGGCGATTGTGGCGAGCGCATAATTGCAGGCTGAAATTAATTTAAATGATATGGTAGTCTTACAAGCAAGCGAATGTGAAGCACAAAAGAATTTCGCCCCTCGAGAAATGTTAGCAGAACCTTCATCACGATGCGATGTCTTCAAGGGCCTTATTTATTTCGAGAAGAACGAAAGTTGTCAAGGCGAAATGGGATGTACTGGATGCCAAGAACCTTCAATCAAAGATTTTGTAACGGGTCGTTGAACTCGAGCCGTCTTGGGTTTCTGGAAATTCCGAGAAGGTCGATCAAATTGAAATGCCCGGTAGTGGAACAGACTTCGTAGCGCAATCAAATTAGTTTTACTCCTGTTGCGATCGTTTCGAGCCTTATATCTGGTTCTGGATGGTGATAAATGTACATGAAATCTTGAAAGATTCTGTGTTACGCTCTAATTGTGGACGCAGTGATCTTTCTTAATCTCATTAGACGAAAACTGCCCACCGACAATTAATCAATCGCCAAAAACTGATTTTAATTCTCCACATCGCGTAACTCATGTGGTGATTCGATGGATAAAAGTCATTAATAATGTACCTTCTAGATATAAATTCTCAAATGATGTTTTTGAAACTTGAGTCGATTTAATAGTTTCCATTTGGACGGCATTTATGGATAACTTCTTGGCTTTATAAAACTTATGGAGATAAATGACTGAGATTAGAAAAGAACGAACCAAAGACAAAGAAAAATCACTTCGAGATTCTTAAAACAAATATCACTGACTAGGTAATTAATTATTCAAGATATTTATCAAGAAGACCCTGATAATTTCCAAATTTCATTGTTTAGAATTGTATACTGTAGATAAAATAGACCTGGTACAAAACCTATTATATTAGTTGTATACTGGCGCGCATTTAGAAATATTATTTAAAAAAA
Source organism: Belgica antarctica (assembly GCA_000775305.1). Classification (NCBI taxonomy): domain Eukaryota; kingdom Metazoa; phylum Arthropoda; class Insecta; order Diptera; family Chironomidae; genus Belgica; species Belgica antarctica. The sequence goes on along the minus strand of JPYR01000079.1, from coordinate 174,619 downwards.
CTTGTTATGATCTATTTTGTACATAAGATTGTCCCTGCTTTTGACAAGGACTGGGAAAATTGATCCAGAGGTGAAATTAATCGCCAAGTATATTTATAGCAGTAAAAAGGCGATAAAAGGCTTTTCAAAAGATTGATTAATTGAACTTTTTAGGCGCAAATTTTTAAAAACAACAATAAATTTAGAAAGGATACAAACTTATAACTTCTCTAAAACTTCTAATCTTTTGTTTTAAACGCAAAATCAACAAAACTCATATCGTCTCGAGCCAAAAAGGTTCAGAATTAATAAAAATCCATTTTGGCTTGCGTTGGTGTCTTCAATCGATAAAATTCCATTTCAGATTGCTTTTAATTATTGACAGTTTTGTTCTTCTGGATCGCCACACCAGATAAAGAGCTTCCACTAAAGTCTTCTTTTATTCAGATTTTGATTACACCGGGCTCCGAATTCTCTGTTTGAGACTTAATTGATGAGTCCAACTGTGAAATTGGCCATCTCTTATGCTGGATACGAAGAGCACGGAGATTGGAATGAATAAATGATCTTCGATAGAGAGAAATCTCGACGGAGTGCTTTCCATGTTCCAACAATTAACTGCTGGTATAAATTTCCATATGCGAAGGCGCCTGAGTAATCCAACAGATCATCAACCTCAGCTTCGATTGTTAATTAAAATTTATTTCGACATAAATTAATTCAAACATTTTAAATGTTCCATTCTCCCTCGATTCTTTGTTTATTTAACTTAACGAAAAAATCAATAAAACAATGTTCAGATTTCAAGCTCCGTCGATTTTCCCACAAACTGCTCAAAATTATTTGTTTCAGACGATTTCTTTTCTTGTGGCTGCTATTAGCGATCAAGAAAATCCCAAAACCAATTCAGATGATTTATGGATGACACTAGCAACAACACGCTGTGAAATCTTCGCCACACCAGATTCTTCTTTCTCTCAAATTTCATAATTATCAAATATTAACATGTAACCAACTAATAAATTCTTTTGTTGGTGCTTAGCGTTTACAAGGCGGCCACTTGCGGTGAGAAAATCAATAGATCAAAACTTCTTCTTCATTCAATGATGTGATGAGCTAGAAAAATGTGGAAAAGGAGAATCGATTAATTGATAGAAGAGAAACAATGTCTGTAGATTTCTTCAATGAATTTTGGATGGAGAAGAGAGTTTTGTTATTCTACAAGCCAGCCTGAACTCTTCTTCTACTTTTTTAATTTGTGATTTGTCGTGATTTGGAACTATGTATCTACAGGGTGGCTAGCATTAAAGTGTATCGGCTGTTTGAGAAATCATACCTCGCGATCCACTTTATAAAGTTAAAAACTGTCTGCACATTTTTTGTTCAATAACTAGCTGACTATTAAATGGCAAAAACCGATTTCCAATATTTTACTTGTGTAAATGGTGGAAGGTGTAAATGTAAAAAAAGCCACCGTAAAAAATTGATTTTTTGACTAGAGTGTCATAACTTTGGTTCCGGTCGTGTTATTTACATGAAATCTTCATCAGAAGACAGTCAAAGTTTTTTCTGTTGTTAAATTAATGTTTTGAATTTTTGTGACAAATCGGAAGTGCCTGAGTGGTTCCGGAAGTGACCCTTAACTATCTCCGAAACTAGAAAAGAAAAAAATTATAAAACTTTGTAATCTGCTTAAAAACTAATTAACTAACAAAAACTCTTTTTACAGATCTCCAATATCACAGAAAATGGGTGGTTTATTCAACAAAATAGAATTTGAGCTTGCATTGTTGTTGTTTTTGTTGGTTTTGTTGCCGCTTATACAACAGCAATGCAAGCCCAAAATCGAATTCTTGAATAACTCACCCATTTTCTGAGATATTGAAAATCTGTAAAAAGAGTTTTTGTTAGTTAATTAGTTCTCAAGCAGCTCACAAAGTTTCATAATTTTTTTCTTTTCTAGTTTCACAGATAGTTAAGGGTCACTTCCGGAACCGCTCAGGCACTTCCGATTTGTCACAAAAATTCAAAACATTTAATGCTAGCCACCCTGTTTGTTGCGTATCTGAAATCGTCATCATTAAACTTCAGAGTGGTACGTTTAAACAGTTTGACTCACTTAAAACCCAACTTCGCGTTTGAGACTTCACTTGCTATTCGTCCCAAACTCGATTCATTCAAATCAAAAACTTTTTTCTTTCGGAGAGCATTGTTTCGAAATAATTCTACCTGGTTGCAGCAATAAATAAAAACTCTATAGTTTTATGTTTCCACGTCATGTCACGATAGTTTTTTTTTATAAATTCTTTGAGACTGGTTCTGTGTCTTAACCTTTTTTGTTGTTTTCTTTTAAGAATACTTGAACGTTTGTTCACAAAATTTGATATCAGATATCGTATTATTTATTTGAATTATCCCCTTAGAGACTCAAGTATCTTGTGACGATCATCGACAGACATTTATTATTTATTTTGACTACACAGTGGACCGTGATTAAAATCTCTAATAAATTTACCCACCGCATTGTCTCGCTTGTTTGATTGATTCTTATTTGCTTTTAAAAGCCTTGCCTTGGCCTTTAAATTTAAAGCAGAAGTACATAATTGAAGAATATCAACCCTTAACATCTTCAATGTCATAAATTTTGCGCTAATTGGAAGTCACGAATGTGTTCAACTGAAACGAATTTTCGACGTCAATGTAATTGCTCGTCATTTGTTAAGGAGTTAATTAACGAAGAAATGTTCAACAATCTGGGTTTCAAGATGAAAACGCAGAAAAAATGAAAAGGCAGAGTACGAATTCTACCACAAAATAATTTTTAATAAATTCAAACAGATTTTATCTCGACCATAAGTTGTTGAATATTTCTCGTTGTGTGTTTCTTTCGTGGCTCGATGTTCTTCATCAAATGGATTCAAATTTTTCAAATGAAAACTTTTTTCGTGTAGATTTTAATCTCAAGTTTTTTCAGCTTTTTGTTAGGACTTATGAGTCATTTGGCCAGTGTAAAATAAACCAAACAAATTCTAGCTGCCTTTGCGTATAACTGGTAAAAGAATGTGACAATTTTAACGCTAGTGCTATGGTCAAGATGATATTGCTATGGGAATCAACTCTTCTTCAAATTTGTATTTTGAAGTTTCAGAGAAAAGTTAATCGTTGCATTCAAAAGAAAAAAAATCTGATTAAATGTAGAACATTTGATCTTTCTCATTGCATTCAACCAAATTGAATTCACGTCAATAAATGTGCTGTTGTTCTAACTAAACTGTTAGAAATTAACACGTCACATCCTAAATTTCAACTCCTTTGCTGCGTTTAGTAACACCAAATGACCCCTTTCATAACCTACATTTAATAAAAGTATCGACGCTGCCCTGGAACAATTGATTTATTTTTAATGTTATTGAATAAATTAATGCAGACACTCCACATGAGCCGAGTGCTATCGGTCACTTGATCTCCTTCGCTCTCCAACCTTGCCATGAAATACCTTCTAAAGTTTCCAACCTCTTGCTTGCCTTATCTTAAATATGATTAATTGTTATTTGAATTGTTTATTTGATGGAACATCATTAATTACGACCATGTTTGTTTTAAGCCTGCGAATGATCCAGAAGTGGATGGAGATCAATTTAACATTCCACCAAAGACGAAGACGGAATTAGAAAATTGAATTTCTGTGTTTTTCTAGCTTTAGCTTCTTTGTAAAATGAAAAATGCTTAAGAAGCCTAAAGATGGGTCGATTGCGTTATTCAATTTTCGTGTTTCACGATGATTTATTAGTTCCACTTGGGTCTTTGTCGAAAGAGTGTTTGATTGTTGAAAATGGGCTGGAACGCTTGATCAATTATGACACGATTAAGATGTATTTAATAGTTCAGTGGATAGCTAATTGATAATAACTTAATACCCGCACAACCGAAAGGTAAGATTCCAAGATACCTATCAAAATATCCCGATCCAACTGCAAAGAAGGGCAAGGCTGGAATGCTGAACATGGAAATTAATTAAAAAATCGCTTGAAGCGAATGAATGTGCATTAAGAGACGTCGACGCAGAAATTAAGAATATAAATTAATATAAAAATAAAACCAACAAATCTCATCATAAAACTCAAAATAAAATAAACAAATCGTTAATAAAATTTCAAAGGGCGTGGAACCGAGCAGAGAATAAAGCAACTGAACTAAAAAGGAGAAAATTTAAATCATCGAAGCAAACAAATATATCCTAATGAAAACGCTAAAACGATGTTTGTGTTTGAGAATTTTTTTTGGTGACAAAACCGAATCGTGGCCCCCTTGTGTATGAACGAAGCCATCGAGTAAACCTCACGACTTGCAAAACGATCGCCAAAATTAAAATATTACGATGAAATATTTCTGACATTTATGAAAACTACATGAAAAAATATTTAAAACGAAATAAATTCTCAAATCTCGGCCTTGTTAAAATAAGAATCTTGTGCTATGGGCAATCGTCCGAAAAACACAAGCGAGAATCTTTTGCGGACGAATGCATGCAGAAAGGTAATTTGATCGTTTTATATTTCATTTAACGTTTGATGGTCGTCCATATGCTTGGCGTCAACCGATCGAGATTGCAATGCTGCTTTAAAGGTGCTTTCTATTCCACTTGCCTCGATTTTCTCTTCACATTCTCTCCAAACAGAAGTTATTTTATCCTCGATCCATCACTGCCCGACCTGTTTGACTGCTGCATGTACCAAATCTAGATCAGCACCATTCGATAGCCCGCTGAGTTTTACGACAGGTTCAACAAGATTCTGTCCGCCCAAAATCAGTTATAATTAACCCTCTCTTCACTGCCTTTTTCTGCATCTTACAATCCATGCAGGAATAATAATAATCTTCTTGTTCTAAGATGAGATGTTGCATTTAGCTCAATGGGAAACATCGAATGCAAACGAAAATCATTTATAGATTTCACCTAAAAGTGTTAAAACACTTCGCAGTTTGCTTAGCGCCATCAACTTTTACTGCTGTGGGGATTCCAACAAACCGTCAGCAGCATGTTAGCTACGCAAACAACAGCATTTCTGCAGCATGAATAATTAAATAATTGTTAAATTGAGAAGGTTTGAGACTCTTGGATTTCAACGTAACAACCTGCACGTTTATGTTAAGTGGATTTATAAACCTTTCAGTATTTCAACCAATTATAAGCAAAAAACCTTAAGAATTTTCATGAGGCAATCCACAAATTGGTAATCGTGAAATACTCAAAGACTCCAACTTGATAACTTAATTTTGTCTTCAAAATGTTTTTATTTTGAAAAGAAAAGTGCAGTTCAACAAAAGTGCAGTCTCGTCATAATGATGATGAATTGAGCTGTTGCAACGTTTCGATCCCAAGTGACTGATAACAACTTCTTCTTCGAGACTCAGCGGCTGTGGAATTCATTACACAAATAATTTTTAATATTTTTTTCCATGTCCTTCCGTTCCGGTTGAGGTTTCAACTTGAAACATTACCCAACATACCGAAGTTTGTGGGAAGAACATTTGTTGGCCATTTATCTCAATTTGACGGTTTTTTTTCAACGCATCTTGAACGAAATGGAAATCTTTAAGTGTTTGATATTGAAACCGTTAAGGAATTAAACTTAAAGGGGATCATGAGTCGTAGGAAAAATTTCACTGTCAAAATGAGTCACTAAAACGAGTTTCTATGTGAATTTATTATTTGCTTGTTATTTGGTAATTAATGACTTCTTTGGAAATGCATCAAACGTAAACTGAATGGAATTAAAACTCTGTATTTGAAGTCTCAAAGGAAAATTTCAAGAAAATTTCAACTTTTCATGCACAAATAAGGCACAGAGCGAAACGAAAACAGCTTTGGCTCCAACAGTGCATGTTTAACGATATTAACTCACGCAAAACAAATAAATAACCGGGGAAAATTGATTATTCATTAAGTGATTTTAATAATGCGTTTTTAGTTCTTTTTTACTTTGCATTCATTCGTGTTTAGCGTTTTCCTTTACGCTTCATCACCGGCGTTTTCAGTTTTTGTTTTGTTGAATGACGCGATGCGATGATAAGCATGCATGCACGAATGAATGTTTCGTTGTGAGAATGGATACAGTGAATGGATAAAGAGTTGTAAAATGCTTAAAATTAAAAGTTTAGATAAGACTGAGATAATCGGAAGGGTTTAAAATGTGCATTCATAAAGAGCGTCTAAATTGCTTTAAGAATGTAGAAAGGTAGTGTAGTTACAGTTTTTTTTCAAGTGCCAATGGCCTGAAATTGCTACAACCTGCAAAAAGCAGCGACATACTTGAAAGTTTCAATTCGATTTTTAAAAGCGCAAGAAAAGGGCTGGCAATCGCATTATTTGTATTATCAAAAGTAAATACACCGCCATTTGTGCTTCAATTGCAAAGAAGAAAAGATTCCGACTGAGAAAGCCGAAAGAAATTTTCAATTCTTTGCTCTCCTCGTAATAGTTCGTTCTTATTTTCTTCAATGATTATTCAATGCTCTTTTGATATTTCTCTTCGGTCCTGTTTAGCCTGTTTCTGCAGATAATTTATTGTTCTTTAGAGACTCAACTGAAAAAATGGCATAATTAAGAACAAAAACGCTTTTTAACATTGCGCGGCATTTATGATCGCGAACCTGCCCGCGATTGAGAAAAAGGAAATCGTTGAATTGTTTATCGTCGCTTAAAAAATTAAAAGCTCTCAATCTTTTCTTAGGCAGCGCAGTGTTATCAAGAAACGAGATTTATGTGTCAGATGAAACGCAATAACAAACAAAAGCAGTTTTTATGAGTGAAAAATTGAATGGATTAAATCGATGAAAAGTTAAACTGGTCGAATTAAATCATTTAGCGAAGACTTTAAAAGAACTTGAAGCCAGATCAAAGTGCGTTCTGTGCATTTTTGTTTTATTTCTTTCATTTCCTTACTTTCAGCAATGATAGCAATGCCAAACTTGATAATTTTGATCTTATTTGTTTGGGCTTTGTTGATTGTTTTTAATCTTTAACAGATTGTTTTTAATCTTTATACAAGAGATTTTGGAAAACTGTTTGACTATCTTAAACTGAGTCGCTACAAGGCTTGTTCATTTCAAAACATGATTCCAAACGGTGATGAACGGCAATTGACAAAGGTTTTTGGTTCTAAAATTGATAGTTACAAAAATCGCCAAGTTGATGGTTTTAAATTTCCAGAATTCAAAAAATTCAAAATTCGTGTAAGCAAACCAATTGATATAAAAAAACCGGCAACTAGCACTTATGAATCAAATGAAGATTCCTATTCTGGTGTCTTCAAAATATTCAAAACTGGGAAACCACAGCATTTTGAGAGTGACTTTAGAAGTAATACAAGTGTTGCCAATGGAACAATTACCCAGTCTGGAACTAGTGTTTTGAAACCTGAACCATCTGCCAACGAAATTTCCAGTCAGATTTTTAAAAAGAATCCAAAGACAAAAAGTAACAGCCTTTGATTCATTCATTTGAAAACGTTCATGACGTTATCATGAAGCAAGTAAAATTGGAACTGGAGCCAATATTTCAAGGTCAGATCTATAAAAGAGTGATCATTCCTTGTGATAGCTTCTAAGATAATAACAATCATTTTTTAAATATTCCCGAATTTGTCGAATGCTTTGGAATATCTTACGATGGGTGAGTTCAATCGATTAAAATCTAAAACACGTAGTTTACTAACGGCGCATTTGTTACAGAAATGTGAATTATCATCAACGACGCACTCAAGATGTACCTGCTAACAGTTTTAGGTTCTCTGAAGGAAGACATAACATCTCCAATTATTTCTGCATGGTGGAATTTAATAGAATCTGGTACCTGCAATAATTTGTAGTTAATGTCAATCCATATCAAGTGTGAACTCAGTTTTGACAAAACATGAAATTGAGAAATGAAAATTTCAGTTTGAGAATTTCAAGACTCTGGAATCCAAGATTGTAGTTTTATAAGATGAAGCAAACATATAAACTTTAAATTAAGATGTTCATGTTGAAAGCAATTTCCAGTAATTTTGGTTTTAGTCACTGATTTTCAAGGTTTTCTATTTCAAAAACAATTCATTTGACTGTTATGCCATGTTTAAATGTAATAAAAAATTGAGATCGGGCTTGTAAACTATGAAACTTTTTAAAAGGTATTAACATTGTTCAATCATGCAAATATTTCTCTTATAAAAACTTTTGTTTATGTGTCGTTGTTCCCATTGTATGAAGGATGAATATGAAGTTTATGAATACATATTTCAGGGCTTAAAATCGAATGAGGTACAAGCTGTTTATGAACAACTAGGCATCGTTTTGAAATCCCTGAGGGCATAAAAATTTCCGTGCACTTTATTATGAATTTTAATTCCATTTTTCCAATTTTCTGTGTAAAAACAAAACAAACAAAACAGTCAGCTGTCAACAAAGATAAAGGACGTGGGGAGTGAAACAATGAAGCAATAACTTTAGTAATGAGACATCGTGCCATAATTCTTCCAGGGTTTTATTTCCAATTCTTCCTGACACTGCAAGATGAATTCAAAACTTTTGCTCTGCAAAACTCGAAACTCTTCAAGCTAACACA
>JPYR01000079.1:118589-148922 GCA_000775305.1 Belgica antarctica | reverse complement strand
CATTTTACTGACTATTTCATTTCATATTTGAGCTTATCATTTCGGATTTTTTTTCCAGAAACCTCAACGATTGAAAATTATACTCAAAAGCACTTCATGATTCTGATCCATTTATCACTCACTCCCATCGTGCTAATTAGACATTAATCATGCTTTGCACCTTCACCAGTGCACTCAAAACAACAATGAGTGGGAAATAACACCAGGAGGCTGATCTCGTCAATTTCCGCACCATTTCCGTAACAAATCGATTTCTCACTGCACATTTCCGAGTTCTTTGTCATTCGAGTTATAATTTCCAGATCATCGGATGAAGGGGTGGGTGGGTGTGATGTTTGTTTTGTCTGCTCTATCACAGTGATCTTGGTTTATTTCAGCATCCGCTTTGAATATCATTAGAGTTCAACCCTCGCATAGGAAAAAGAGGGTGAAACATGCTTTTATGAGTTTCCACTTCACAGTTGCCGCTTTGTCCTTCGACGACACAAGATTTTAAGTGAAATTACAGAACAAGAATCGAGGGAGAAACGGAAAATGTTTCGCTACAAATCAAATAAATTGATTTATAATTGAATTATGGCGTTGATTAATTACGGAATACATTTCTGAAATGAACATGAAAGACAAAAGATGAAAATCTTGTTTTCCAGACGGCGCAGGAAAAACTATTTTTAACTTTTTCTTTGCGCCGTAAATGACATAATTAAACACAAATTTTTATGATGATGCATCACACATCGTCAGACGCAAAGTGAACTGAAGAGATGTCACGAGATGAAACAAATAAAAAGAGATAAATTTAAATCCCATAAATTATTTTTAATTATCCCCGGCTTTGGTTGGAGATTAAGCTTGCCAAGTCACCGAGAAATTATTTTCTTTTCCTTAATCCCAAAACATTATTCTTAAGTCATCCTTCAAAAGTGTGCATGCAGATGGCAGGGAGAAAGAAAAATGCATAAAGTGTGCCAAGACTTCTGGGAAGTAATCATCGTAAAGAGATTTTTTTACAAAGGTCAAACTTGGTTGTTTCCTTGTAAGAAACTTCAGTGAGAAAACATTAGAATTTTATTTAAGAGTTTTCTTTTCTCGAATTTCGATTCTGTGAGAATTTGAGATTTCCACGTGTTCTGTGGAATTAACGGTTTTTTGAACGGCCACTGCCGGCAATGCCCCTAGCGATTAAAATCGCAAACGAAAAACCCGAGCGGCACAGAAGAACTTGTGGACTTACCAACCCTTGACTCGCAAATTGTAAATTCATTAGATTGGCTGCTTGTGAAAATAGATTTCCCAAGTTAATTAACGGCAAATCATTATCTAGCTTTGTCGCAGATTGTCGCGCGCGTTGAATACTTGCGGGCGGATTGCATCTGTTGAGAACGCGAGAAAATAAATCGTAGTTTCAGTGAAAATAAGTCAAATTAAATAATAAATCGGTCACAGAGTGAAAATAAATGGAACGGACTAGTCGCGGGAGGCCTAAAGGCTCTACTACTCGTGGTGGTCGCGGCAAGGGCAAAAGGGGGCGAAAGCCGAAAGTTGTTGTTTCCGATACAGAAGAGTCGAACGAAGTGGAAACGAATCCACAAGAGCCAGAAGCAACAAATGTGGAGCCCGAGAGCATCGACGCAATCGAAATCGACGCTCCAAAACAAGTCGAGGACACGCCGATGGAAGTGAAAGAGGTAATAACGCGAAAAAACGCAAAAGTTGGCAATTTTCTAACTGCGAACGTCTCAAATTTCAAGACTGCTGCTGAACCGTCACTACTGGAACAGCCAGAGCCGCCTTCATTTACCGTGTCTCTGCAGAGAAATGTTCCACAAGTGATGCTCCGTCTGAACTGGGACCATAAAGTGAATTTAATTGGTGAAAAAGTTCTCAATCCCATGATTTACTGTTGTGATCAGTGTGAAAAGCCAATCCTCATTTATGGGAGGATGATCCAATGCAAGCATGTCTTCTGTTTGACATGCGCTCGGACCGAAGCCGTGTTAAAGCAGTGCCCACGGTGTAAAGAAAAAGTTGTGCGAGTGGAACAGACGGGGTTGGGGACAGTTTTTATGTGCACTCATGGCGGCACACGATACGACAAGAACGGTTGTCGAAGAACTTACTTGTCACAACGTGACTTACAAGCTCACATCAACCATCGTCATGTACCGATTCCAGCTCATCAAGCACAGGACATCAAAACGACTGAAAAATCATCTTTATCTGCCACGGCACCAGTCGGTGTTTCGCCTCAACAGCAGCAGCACCAGCAAAATTCTCATCTACGAAAAGTAAGTGGGCTTGATAAAAGGGCTGATGCTTCATGACCATACAAAGTCTTGTACCTTTACAAAGAAGCTAAACAAATTCCTCACTTGCTTTTATTTTTAGGACTCTATGGCGCAACCACCGACAGCAATGCCACATCCCCTCAAACCTCATGGTCTGAACCAACAATTTAATCAATCAGTGTTCCAATCGACGCCGACCAGAATGAATGACAACAACCAGCAGTCCCCGATGAACTCTCACTCGGCAGCTAACAAAATGTTATCCCAGCATTCTCAAGAAGCGCACGGATTCTACAATCAAGGAATGAGCTACGGAGGCCACCAGTTTGGAAGCAACGGAGCCGGATCTTCATCTGGCATGTCAAACAACTTTTATATGCCTCATTACTCGGTAAGTTGAGGTGTACATCGATTTAAAGTCGGTTCTGCTCCATTTAACTTTCAAATTAACGCTGCATACACTAAAATCCCGGATTTTTTCTTATCAGCAACAGGCACCACAACAGCAAAACCCGCAACAGAACTGGAACCAACAGCAGCAATACTTCAGATAAGCAAATTTCGGTTCGCGAAAGCAAAAACAAAAGAAAACTGTAAATGAAATGCAACAGTGGAGTGTGTAGATAAAAACAAGTAACAAAATAACAATTTTTAGTGAGCAAAAACACTTCTGTCGCCGATCTTCGGGTTGTTTCACAATTGTTGTGAATTAAATAATCAATTACGAAGCAAGAAGAAGTCGCGCGGACGCTTATCGTGAGACGTTAAAGAAATATAATGAAATTCTTGGCTGCCGAGACGGCCAATGAAACAAGTGTGTACACTGACATTGCAAATGAAATGAATTCAACGAGTGACCATCGAGCAAAATGATATTTCTTGAGATTTTAATGTTGGAACTTTAAACAAAGCTCAAAACGTGGCACTCGAAAGTTAAAACTTGAAATTGCAATCACTTTTCAACCTCCCCGTCTCACATGGACATATACAAGCAAGACATTAAAAGTTATGCAAAGTATGCAGAATTCAATGGATAACAAACAACTTTTTTATTTTTTGCAAATTAACTGTTAACAGTAAAACATTTTGAGAGAATAAATTTTAAAAGTGACAAATCAAAATTTGTTTGGTTATTGCAGCGATGATACGACTAAAATGCCTCAAGAAGTCGTTATAAGTGACTCGTTTGTTGTGAATCAAAAAAATTAAAAAAAAGTGCATTTAAACAGATCTGATCAATCTCGGGGGAATACTAAGAACTTTGGGTTTTAACGTTACGAACTTCAAAACGTCTGGTAGATGGCGCGATCGAATCAAAACAAGTAGGGAAGGATTGTACATGTGCCCATTTTGTTCTAGACTTGGAGATGTGTTCAAGCAGTTTGATTTTCCGCTTTTCCGGAAAAGCCCAACCAATAAATCCTAGGCCCGATACAAATCAACTCATGAAAGTTTAAGGTCGTCATTTTGCTTCGCTCTCACATACGAACAACAAAGCAAGCAAAAAAGGGATTTTGTCTATCGAAAAAAGCCCTTTAAAGCTTTCATTGACATTCTCAGACCAAAACTGGTTCGGAAATCCTAGAAATCACAAAATCAACTCTGTCACCATCGAAACGGTAAAAATAATCAGTGCCAGCAGGTGACGAAACGTCAGCGCATCGAGTCATCGCAAAGTTCAAAGGAATCAAAGCAAACATCGGCTACTAGAAATTTTGAATTCGAGTAAACTTGAAATTTCGAATTTCATAATATTTCACAAAACTATCTTTAGCGCGGGGAAGAAACTCAAACTGCAGTCGTGAATCACCAAAAATAGTTTATTGTTAACTGTTGGGTAAGTTTTTCACGAGCACGTTTTCGATCAAAATATAAAACGTAATTCCTCTTTAGCAAAATGGACAAGGAATTTCCAATCGAAATTTGGAAACAAATTTTATCCAATCTTGAGAAAGATCAGCTCAAGAAGTGCCTCCTCGTTTCAAATGAGTTCCGAGAGCTGATAATCACGACACCGGAGCTGATGAGAAAGCTCCAGCTAATATTCTTCAATGAGAACTGGAAGTCAAAGCTACCGTTCATCGAAAAATATGGCTTTTACATACGATCAATCAAGTTCGATGATTGTGGCTTTCGGTCGATGACGGATCTGAAGCTTATACTTGCGATGACGCCGAACGTGGAGACACTAATCTTTTATAACTGCTTCATTCTTGATCCAACCATGGAGAACGGCGAACGGGAAGGACAAAGACACAATGGCGATGCAGAGGACGAGCCAATTGAAGGCATTGATTACATTGTACGTAACAACATACCAGATGAGAGTCACAGCGAGGCTGAGCAAATGGCTGAGGATCCAGAAGAAGACGATCCAATCGATTTGAAGAAGCTAACACATCTCCACCTAGACAGCTGCAACATCGCAGAGAAATTAGTGCGCAGTTTACGCAATTGCACTACACTCAAATCCTTCAAGATTACTTTCTACTACCAGGCTCCAGTGAACTTCTTCACAGACTTTGTATGTCAGCAAGACAATTTGCAGGAGCTGAACTGCGTCGGTTGGTCTGACATGGTATTCAAATCTCTGTTCAAAGACGACATCTCTCGCGACAGAATAAAATTCAAATTGAAGAAGTTCAAACTTGAGTGCGAGCTTGGCTACCACGAGAACTTCTCGAAGTTTCTCCGCTCACAAGCTAGTCACGTAACGGAACTTGAACTGACTTGCTACAACATAAATTTCCACTACTACCGCTTGCTTTTCAACAACTTCCACCGTCTCAAGAAGCTGACGTTACCAACAGATTGGTTCCTTACCGACGAACGTGCCGCTGACATCAAGAACTGTCGAATTCCGACACTGAAACAGCTGGACCTGGTTGGGTCAAACGACGATGTCGCAACCTTTAAGATTGTCATCGATATCTTCCCTAACATTGAAGTACTTCGAGCTGAGAACATTATGTATTTCTCCATGCACGAGATTCTCGACAAGTTCACAAAGCTGCGCCACATCAAAGTCGAGAACTTCCGAGTCGAATCGATGCTGTTTGTGAAGCTACCGAGCTTAAAGGTGCTGGAAATTTCTTATCTCTACCCAATGGCTCTGAGCTTCCTATGGGAAAATTTGAGCGAGAACTGTCCCAACATCGAGCAGCTGGTTATTAAAGACATCGGGCACTTCAAGTTGAACGAATCGATTAAAAAAGAAATCGGAATTATAATCAACAACCTTGCGAGCTTCAAGAACCTCAAACATTGCGAAATAGTTAGCTCGCCCGCCGATCCAATGGTTAATGGAGATGAAGATCACAACGAACTCCATCACCAACCGCTCGACCACCCGTTCTACAAAATTCTTGTGGACAACTACGAAGACAAACCGCAAGCTGTGATCAAGCTGTCCCAGTACATCTCACAAAACTGCATCGAGGAGATCAATGTGCTGAAAGAAACGTTTAAGAAATGTGATATTGTAGAGATTTAAGATGTCAAGGGTTTTTGCTGTTCCCGCTTAGTTTCGTGGAATTTGAGTTATGAAAAGTTGATTAGAAATCACGAAGAAGTTCGAGTCACGAGAAAGTGGGTCGTCAGCAAAGCTTAAAGGTCAAACGATGTGCCCTGATCTGGCGTGAATAAATAAATAGTTTTTATGAAATGAAACCAAATCAAGTCTCGCTTTATTGATAAGATTTCGTTATATATTATAATTGAACGACTAAAATGCCTCAAGGATGTCCTTGTTCTTATCGCCGTGTCGATTCAAGTCGCAAAAGCTTTGAAGGTTGCGTTCAAATATCTCCCTCGAACACGGAACTATTTCGCCAAAATCGATTATTGCCGATTGCGTCATTTCTTCGTGTTTCAGAAGTTCGCTCGCAACTCGATCGACTTTCAAATGGGTCAAAGGCAGTGTTCTTATCTTATCGCTTTGGAACTGTGTCATGTTTTGGATGTTCAGTCGCTGGAGTTTAGGACTGAGCTTCAAGACCGCTTCAAAGACGTTGAGTTGGCGGTTAGCTCCTAGCACTGTCAGGCTCTGAATGTTTTTGTTGGGCGGAATTCTTCGGAGTTGTTCGAGGCAATCGGATGTGGAAAGTGCATCAATGTTCAGGTGAAGCTTTTGAGCCGAAGGAAACGTTGTGAACATCATACGCTGAAGTCGGAAGTCAACGTGACCTGCGTTCAGACCAACTTCTTTCAACTGACTTTGTGATTTCAGGAACTTTACAAACTTTTCGTTGAACTTCATGACCGGTGCTGTGACGAGAAGTTGCTCTAGTTGGCTGGCGAATTCTTCAACTGTGTCATCGGCTGGGTCAAATATTCCGTCCAGTTTCGTAGTCAATTCCAAAGCTTTCAGCTGATAACTTTTAGACAGCACGCGCTCGAGAACTTTTTGCTGTTCTTCGCAGTTTACGTCACACTTCAGACTCGTCAGCTTTGCATCACAGTTTGTAGCAAAAAAGTTCAACGATCCGACGTTCTCGCTGTCTTCAATCGTGACTTTCAGCAATTTCTTGAGAATTATTTTTTCAACTTGTGGTTGCTCGCCATTTTCATCGAGATTTTCCTCTGGATTCTCACCAGTCAAAGGGAACTTCACTCTTAGTATCGAAAGCTTTTCAACGTTAGGGGTTAATCGAAGTATTTTCGTGACATCTTCAAAAGATTCCAGCTCAGTGTCTTCGAATCTGATTTCACGCACGTACTTCCCGTAATTTTCGACGAACAGAAGCTTTTCTTGCCAAGTATCTCTGATCAACACCAGCGGGAGTTTTCTCATCACTTTAACATTTTTTATCAGCAACTCACGCCACTCGTGACTTATTTCAAGCATTTTTATCAACTCCTTGCGATCAATTTCACTGAATATTTCCAGAAGAATTTCTTCCGGCAGAATGTTTGTCAGATGCATCTTGATAGTTTCACGTCTAGAAATCAACTGATTTCAGAAGAGTCGCGCGCGAATCTTTAAGCGAAATTCCCATTGCGCAAGTTTAAATTTCTGCTGATAAAGAATTGTTGTGATGATAAGGGCGACAGTTAAAAAGTCTGCCACGATTTTTTTCAAATGAACTGAGATCAAGAGTAAAGTCTGAGAGTCACTCGAAGGCCGTCACACAATTGCGTAGAAGATATTGGAAACAAGACTCAAACCGAACTGCTGATAAGAAAAAACAAACAAACTGGAAACGTGAACTGGTTTTCGTCAGTTTAAATGACGATTATTGATTCGTGGTAATCTTAAAGACCGCGAAGTTAGTAGGTCACAGACTTGTTGACGTTTTTTCACAGACGTGGAATCCCAATTGATGACTGAAATCGTTGCAAAACTTGCGGAATTTAATGAACTTTAATTGAGACTTGTTTTGACATATTGAGTGGCACAGTCCATGAACATAGAAGAAAAGTCTTGCATGTACACTCACCCGGATCTTCGACTGTCTCTCACCGTGGTAAGTCCAGTCGGAAGCACCGGATAATCCCGTAAAACTGCTGCCGCCTTCGCCCATGATTCCCATGCAAACATTTTCACCCGATTTTATGAGCGCATAATCGAAAACCGTTCTTGCAATTGCCTGAAATTTGGATTTTTCATGTTTGCGGGAAGCATTGTTCTCCTTTTTAACAACTATCTGTTGCCTAGATACACCCAAAAATAAGCATTTCTCTATGCTTGCCCTTAGGAATAGAAAATTAACACGAACGTCCCCAAACTACAATTTTTCTATTGAATGAACTGAAGCGTCGTTAATAATGCGCTCAGTGCAAACAAACCTATTTTTAATCGGAAGGCAAACGAAAACTACGCAATTCTCTGAAATCAAAATCGATTCTATGATCTTTCACTGATTTTTTCTCAATTCAGTTTAGTTTTGATTGCCAATCAAGCGATAAGGAAATTATATAAGCAAGAAAATGGAAAACTTTCCCAACAAAATATGTTCCTCGATCGAGCTGATTTAAAAGAAGCGTTAAGTGTTTGCAAGAGGTTCCGTGAACTGATAATAAGCAACCGCAGCTTGATGCGAAAAATACCAATGAACTTGTCCAAGAACTGGATCAACAAAATCGAGCTCGCGGGCGACTTTGGTGATTTTGTGAAAATTCTGAAGATAGATTTCTGCTCATTCGACAGCATCGAAGAGTTCAAATCAGTTCTGAATCTGTTCCCCAATATTGAGAAGCTCAAAATCAATTATATTTACATCAAACAGCCATCAATCGAACTTTCATCCCAGCGAGAGATTGCGCCAAGGCCCAACGTTGAACCGACGACGTGTCCTTCGAGTGTCTAAAGTCCGTTGAAATTGCGTCAAAGTTCTGGGCTATATTACGCAGCTAGACATGACGATTCTCAATCATCTCAACACAAACAACTTGGAAGAGTTTCTTATAAAGGTTCCCACGTAAACATTCTCACCCGATTTTATGAACTTTATCTGTCGACAGCGAAAGCAAAAAACGCGTCAAGTTTTTGACGAATTTATTGATAGCTTTCTGTTCGATGACTTCACAGAGAGTTTAACGAACAACAACTTCATTTCTTCATTGTTCGAGATCGATTTTAGTAAGCGAGTGCCGTTTCAGTTAAAAAAGTTCGCAATTCATTACCGAGGCGATCATCACGAAAACATCACGAAGTTTCTTAGCACGCAAAATAAGCTCGAAGAACTCGAGATAAGAGAGTACGAAGACGATTTTTGCGATTCAAAATCACGTTCGACCTAATGACAGACTTTCAGGTCAGGAAGTTGTGCATTCCATTGGAGCTGGTGCCAGCAAATACGGTCAACGACATCGATCGTTATGTTAACCCTCACGTGCAGCAGCTTAGACTCAACGACTTTAACAACGACCCAGTACTGTTCAACTTGATGCTTAAGCTGTTCCCCAACATAAAGTCGTTGCACTTAGAATACATGCTGGAGTTCCCTTGTGACAAATGTGCCCTCATGCCGCACCTCGAATCCATTCTAGCTGATCATTTTTAAGATCGATGCATTTCAGAACATAAAAATCAAAAAGTTTAAGAGGCTAGAGATTGGAAACTTGTACCCATTTTGTTTTACCGACTGGGAGGGCATCACCAAAACTAACCCAACATAACAGCGTCGAAATAATTGTCAGGGACTTGAAACAGCTGAGTTACCTCAAAATAATACGAAATAATACAAAACGATTCGCCGGATTGTCTGAAAATCATCCCACAAAATCATCATCAAGCCGACATGCGAAATCAGTGATTACGTTTCTCACCGTACGCCACGAAAATGTGCAAAGAAATTTTAGTTAGACGCATTACTATGACGCCATCAATCATCTCTTCTAGTTTAATCACTTCTCGCGTTTGTTTTTGTTTTATTATGTCACTTTGAAGATCGTTGAGCGCGAATCTTGACAATGACTTTGATCGCAATTGATTGTGAAACAATTTGAATTTCATTTAATTCGATGACCGCATTGGGTGAAGAAAATCATTCAAAAGTGCGATGGAAGATTTGAGTTCGAGTCTGCTCAGTGAACTGCCGTTTGAGTTGCTGGAAATTGTGTTCGAGCATTTGGAGAATGAAGAACTTGCTGTTTTCTGATGGACGCGTGCGTGACGTGATTATTTTATCGCCGATTGCAATACGAAATCTGAAGTTGCATATGAACGAAAGCTGGTCTGAGAAAGTGTAGTCCATTATGGCCTTTGGAGAGTGCGTGAAAGCTTTAAACTTTGAGTTTTGCAACTTTGAGCTTCCGAACGAGTTCAGCGACTTGATGAAGCTGATCAACGTGCACATCGCTGCGGAAAAATGTAATAAAAAGTTTAGTTTTGCTGATGAAAATCAAGTTGAAAAATTTAAGCGTGGGCAATTCACAGGTAGAAAAGCTTGATAGGTTGTACCTGAGAAAACTCCTCGTGGAGCTTTTAAGGAACCAAAAAGATTTGCGGACTTTGGAGTTGTAAGGATTTAACAACATCCTTTACCAATCAATTTTCAAGCACGTCATCATTTGAGTTTGAACTGAAAAAAATGATCCTGATCACTCGGGTTACCAGGAACGAGCTTTTTCTGAGGTTTTTAAAAGCTCTCACAATTATGAAATCACTGGAAGTAAACAAAGAAATTGAAATTCAAGATTTCTTTAACATTGTGTTTGCAATGGAAAACTTGCGACCACTGACGCTGGTGACCAATTTTGTGACTCTTAAGAACATTGACTTCAAGAAAGCAACAAGTTCAAAGATACAAGAACTGGTTCTTGTAATATGCAACCAATATGGATTTGATCTAACCATCAACTATCTGGTCACAAAGCTTCTTCACCCCAAAACTTCAAAGATCCTCAGCCTCAAAACAGATTCTTCGGATCAGCTTCTAGGATTCTTTCATCTGAAAAGCCTCGAAAAGCTCCACATTGAGGACTCAAAGCTCAAATTTATGCAGACTATAAAGTTTGACCACCTTCGCTAGCTTCATCTAAACAATATCTACCCGATTACGAAGTTCAATAACTGGGAAAACTTCTTCAAAGCTAATCGGAAAATTGAAGAAATTATCGTGACCGACTTTGAAGTTTATTACGTCACCGAAGCGATCAAAAACGAGATCGGAAAAATCATCAACAACTTACTTTGTTTCGAGAAGATCCCAAAGCGACTTGAGATTTACCAAGAACTGCGATACCAAAAGCCGATCAGGGTCGTCATGCGAGTGTCTGAAAACCAAAAGACCTTGCAAGCCTTCAACTCTTTCATAAAAATTTGCCGCGACGACTTTCACTTTTTGCAAAAGCTTACGATTTTCATTTGTCGTATTACGCTGAAGATTCTTTCAAACAACAAAAAATAATTAAAATAAAATGACAACAAAATTTTTGTTTTGCTTTTGTTTGGCGTTTTCATTAATTTTCTCAATTTTATTTCTCAATTTTCACACGTTTCAAGTCTTTTGCTTTTTATCATCGTAACAAAAAAATTGGTTCATCCTGGCTTGCCTTCTTTTCAGATTCTTTTCCATTTCATGTCCAAGAGTTTCACTCGTGCGCCAAAAAATCATTTTTTTCAATTGTTCGCGGAAGATCGAACACTAAATCGTAAAATTCAGATGCCTTCGTCAGTCCTAGGTCAAAATACTTAGATTTTATGTTCATTTTAAGGTTTAACCTTGACTTCAAATGTGGGACGCGCACGGCCGAACTTGTCGCCCGATCTTCTCTTTCATGTCATCGTATGAAAAACATTCGCAATTTGCTTCTTATTTAATTTCCTTTGAAATTAAGCAATTGTTGAGCATTTCCTTTTGTATTCTAATTTCCGCGAGGAAATGCCCAAGGTTTTCCATTCTTTACTCGTCGCCAAATCTCTTGTTCGTGGATTCTTCTTACGACTCAAAATTTCTATTTCATTAAACAACGTCTTGAAAGTCAACGTTTCAGCGAATCAAACACCATTATTCACCGAATTATTCGCGACTTCCAAGCTTCACAATTTCTCTTATCTAAAGATTCAAAAAAAGGTTTTTTTTTCGTGTGATTTAAGAGTGGAAAATGTTTTTTTTGCGTGAAAAAACGAGAGGAAAATTACAACAAACTTTCCCAAACGCGGGAAAGAAACGAATTTGCGTGAAAAATGGGCTGCGTCAAGCACAAAACAATTTTAATGGGAAAAGAACTTTAATTTAGATTTTTTTTGATTTCTTGTCCCGTTTGACGCATGCATCACCTTTCAGTACCAAACAAGGACATCTTTTCTTTTTCTATGAGCGATTCATTATCATCGTAAACAAGTTTTAGCGATTTTCTCTCAATTTTAAATATTTTACAAAACTGGATGATTCCTAGAAACGATAACGAAGTGGGGGATGTGTAAGCAGCACCATCATGAATGGATGTCATGTTTCTCGTCTTGAGACTTGGGCGGGATCGCGCGAGGGGAGAGAGAGAAAAAGCTAACAAATTTAATTATGTCCCACCTGCTGGTGATTATAGTATGACGACGGTTTACGATGAATCGCTTGATAATGATGACTACTGTGCTGCTGCGGATGATGGCTTGAATGAATTTGCTGGTGTTGTTGTTGTGTGGCCGATGGATCGATTTTCATGTGCTTAAACTTTTTAGTTGCCGTCATCAATTTCATGTCACCATCAAGGACAGCGTGCTACTGAGGCTGAGCCGAGTGCTGCTGAGGCATAACGACCTGCAACTGTTGGTTGTGTTGATTATTGACAAACGGCGGTGCGTAGCTCGGCATGAACATGACGTATTGACCTTGTGGTTGGAAAGTTTGAGCGGTCGGACCGGCTGATTGCTGAGGGCCAGGGTGAAACGCTTGCTGGTGCTGCTGACCAGGCGAGGGAGTTGTCGATGGCGGCGTCGGCACCAAGTATGAGACGTGTGTTTGTGGCTGAGCCTCGTGACCGTACATTCGAATCGCAGTTGATGGATATGTTTGTGACTGAACGGTCTGCATTTGCTGGTGCGAGTGATAAGCGTGCATAACTTGATGGGGGCCAGGTGGGTTGAAGATTGGCTGACCGGTGGCTTGCGTCACTTGGAATTGATGGAATTCTAGAAAAGAGCATCGTAAAAATTTTTAAATACAGATTTGATCGACGACTTACGTTTGTTTCTAACAGCCATTTGCGGATTCGCCTGCCGTTGCTGCTGAGGAACAATGCAATAGACGAGAGCTCCTGGTGCTCCCTGTTGGTAAGCAACCTGTTGCTGTGGTGGGGGAATCTGCTGTTGAATCTGCTGCTGTTGTTGCGCCATCGGACCGGGTGTTTGAGGCGTGTGAGGTCTGGAAATAGATAATTTGTTGAATAAATTTTAAATTATGGGTTTGGTCGACAGCCAGACAGTGCTTAATTGCATATTAATGCCAAATTCAGTATTTTCTTACCTGGATTGTGTCGGAGTGCTGGGACTGCGCGGTGTGAAAGGCTTAGCCTGTGGATTCAACGTAAACTTCTTCGCGTTTGGATTCAACGTGCTTGGCTTATCGTTTAACGATGAGGCCACCGAAGGTGGCGTTGAGTCGCTCGCGATCGAATTATTTCCAGCGCTCGAACTGATGCTATTGTTGCTACTATTTACATTATTTACACTCTGTGGCGTGGTCGCTTGAGGGGGAGTTGAGCTCGGGCCATGCGATTTATCTGCGTGCGGGGTCGACGACGGAGTCGGATGGTGCTGGATGTGGTGATGACTATTTGCGCTGTTTGAGTTGCCGGCATGCTGAGCTTTGCTCATCTCGATGTTTTGACTCGGCGGCGGGTGTGACATTGGATTCTGTCCGTTGTCTTGCATCTCCGGTCTTGGTTGGACCTGCTGCTGTGAGTTGGGCACTTGAGGTGGAACGTTCTGCTGTTGACCGGGCGGCGTTGCCGAACCGAGTTCAAAGTTGTTGTTGAAGTTTCTCAACGAGCGGAACTCTTCGTTTCTCGCGCGCATCATCGGTTCACGTGGTGGACGTTGCAGCTGTTGATGCATGTGTATAGCTGGAGGCGCATGAGCGAGGACAACGGCATTCGGAGGTAATACAGTGACCGGTTGTTGAGCAACGACATGAATCGTCTGCTGTCCGTCGGATACATTTTGCAAGTGTGGCGGTGGCACATGGATGCCCATCGTTGGCGGCTTGTTCATGTGCTGATTGCTTCCTTGGTTCAACGGTGGAGGGGGTTCATTGAAAGACACTGGGATGGTTTGTCCCATGATTCGCATATTGCGTGGTGGCATCGGCTTGATGTTATTATTATCACGACCCATGTCACGCCCGTCTCCGCCGTTCATCTTGCCCACCTCGTTGTTGTTCAATCCCTGCTGGTTGTGCATCTGTTGCTGAGCACCGTAGTGAGTTGGCGGTGGCTGATGAGCGTACTGTGGAGGCGGATTTATTGTCATCGTCTTGAATCCCCCAGCGTTGATTGTCTGCTGAACTGGCTGCGGTCCAGTTGCCGACATCGATCCGTGCGGCCCAGGCCCTGAAGTTTGCATGGGCTTTGAATACATCGGTTTATTGTTGGGTGGCATCATTTTGCGGCCATCCGGGTTGCGCTTTTGCTGCTGCTGCTGTTGTTGCTGAGGAATATACTTCTGTGCTGATGCCGGCGGTGGCGTCATCTTATCGGGGTTGTTGTTTGTGGTATTGCTATTGGTTGTGTTACTCTGCTCGTCTGTGGGACGCACGACAGCAGCAAAAGCTGCCTCTTCGTCTCCGTTCTCCAACTCCAGGCGATCCTTTGTCACCGGATTGTTTTCGATTTCGTTGGCGATGCGCTCGGCCTCCAACTCTTGCTTGCGGAAATCATTCGTATCCTTCTTCTCGATTTGTACTGTGTAATTCTCTAAGTTATCCTTGAAGGTTGTCTTTATTCCGTGCTCCTTTTCGTTGAGCTGGAACATTTCGTTGGCGTCCCATCCGTTTGTCTGTGAGTCCAGCTCCAAGCTGATCCCCAAATCGCCATTCAAGCTGCTGTCAGCGTCGCCCAACCAGGGCTGCAACTTCTTCTCGGCATTACGCAACGAGCCATTCAAGCGCGATGAGATGGCCGTGTCGGTTTGAAAGGTATCGCGAACGGCATAATCTAAATCCACATCTTTGGCATGTATGGTAACGATGTCGCACAGCTTAATGATTATGCTATCCTGGACTGTGTCAACATTTATCTTTTTTTCATCGCCGCCGTTCTGATAGCGATGGGGCACATCAAGTGCAATCTGAAACAGCACCGGAAGTCAATTAAAAATTCATTCATGCTACGTGGTCGAATCACGCGTAAAAGAGCGTAGCGCTTTTCTGTCTCGTGTCAACTCACCCAGAAGTTATCGGAGAATGTTCTAAAGATGCCTTCGACAACGACGTTGCCTTTGGTCTGGACACGCACAACGTTGCCGACCTGCGATGCGGCGGCATGAAGGAAATGTGAATTGTTATAGACTCCTTCGGCAGTTGGAGCTCTCGATCGCGGCGATGATCGGGTGTTGGTGCTGCTAAACGAGATAAACAAACGAAAAATAATGTTCATTATTCTTTTAATGTAAACAGACACAAGAACGGAGCATAAAATGTCATAAAATGAGTCATTCTGGACTGTCTGATAAGGGTGAGCAGCCAAAATATTTGGTTTTATTCTGCTCGAACCTCACAAACATGACTTCAGCGCGATAAAATTTTCTTTTATTTATTTTTTCTTTCCCTTCCTTTCTCAAAGAACATCATGGCGGAACCATTTTTCTTTCTTTCTTTGTGTGCACTTTTCGGAGCTGACCGAAAGTGACGCCGTGGCTGGTTCTTTGCGTTTTTCGCCTTCTTATCTCGATCCCAATGACAGCAAGGCCAGACGTCGAGTTTTAAAAGGCGAGATTGACATAGCATGCCTGCGAACGACACTGGCCGATGCTCCCCATTTAATTTTTTCACTGAGCTAACTTTTTCTTTTCGGTAATTTCGCGCTTTCGGCTCGAAAGTTGGCAACTACTGACTCAAATCGTTCCCCGATGAGATTTCTCATTGAATTCATTAACTCACCCTTGTCCCGTGTTCATTTGACGGCCTGGATTAGTTTTTCTGTTGTTCTGTTTCATCATGTCGGAATCCCTACTATTTCGATTTGGGACCGGAATCTTGACGGATTGTTATGATCAACACTCGTGCACGATTATTATTGCGTCTATTTAGGCGCTGGGTATCTAGCGAGTTCTATATATTCAACACTCGAATCTGCTGCTTTGAAAATTCACTTAACGCGAGGACGTTTCTCTTCTTTTCGTCGGATCGTCACCAAAATTGGGGTGAATCCGTGATCTGCTGCGCTGGCTCGTGGTGGTCGTCGGTCAACGAACTCGAATAAGCAACCAACCAATGTATTTTTTCTTGATTTCTTGGGAAACCGAGTTTCGAAGAAAATCAAATTTATTCTTAGTGTGACTTTCCCTTCTTCTCACTCCAAACCACTCTAATCCGAATCAGAGACGGAACCTTACAACCTGAAAGTTTTATTTTTTCAAACTTTTTTCAGTTAAAAAACAAAAGAAGTAAAAATTTCAAATCCAAAGTTAAATTTATTCCATCTCCTCAAACTAAACTAACATTATAAAAAATTACTTGGAAATATAAGAGTTAATAATAAACAAAGCATCATCCATCGACGTATCAATTGTTTTCGCTTGATCAATCGTCGTGTTCCGACAAATTGCTGGCAATGGCTTCGAGAAGGAGCATTTCTTCGTTGGCACTTTCGGTGACATCGCGATGAAAGTTCTGATATTCTTGAGCTATTTCCGACTGCATCTCTTCGATTTGCTTTAAACTGTTGTTCATGTTGTTCAAATTACCGTCCATTCGCTCGTTCATCTCAGTTTGCTGCGCGCAATGCTCTGACAGCTTGACGCCCACATCGCTCAGAAACTTGTCCTCGGATTTGATTCTCTGCTGTTTCAGATGTTTCAAAAATTTCGCCTGCGACTTCTTCTTCTTGTTTGTGTTTCGCTTGGCGGCCTTTAATTCTTGCAGCGGAGCTTTCTTTGCACGGTCCAAATCATCGAATGGGTTGACGGTGCAAAAGATTGCGCTCTTGTTGGACATCATTTGTGGTGGCTTCAAAGCTGGCGACGACACTCGTTTAATATTCTCAGCGATGTAATCGCGTTTGTTCTTTTTCTTCTCATCAGATGTGTGGCGACTCGTCGACGGGTTATTCTCTACATCCGAGATCGTAGAGTGACTTCCGAGTTTGTTGTCAGTGGCCTCGAAGATGCTGGCAGTTTTAACAAACGTGTCTCCAGATTCTTTCATATTTTCAATGCCATCAATGAGATCAGCGGTGTTGATTCTGATGCAGGAACTTTCTTCGTATTTGGTGATTTCTTCATTCATGGCTGCTTCGACGATTTCCTTGAAGATTGATTCCACTGGTTTCGGAGTTGAGCAAGAGAGTTTCAAACCTGTTTGACCACATATTGTGAAGAAGTTCGGATCAGCGAGCGTGTAGCGAGAACATCCTAGATTAAGAACGTCAATGTCCGACGGTTCCTTGCGCGTTGGTTCTGGTTCTAGGTTGAGCTCGGTTGCCGTCAATGACAAAACCGACTGTGTTTTAGTCGGCCAATGATCTTCTTTGCTGGCGGTGATATGAAACAGCGCGTCTTTCTTTGGTTCCGAATCCTCAAAGGGTGTCTGTGAAATGTCACTGAAGACAACAGGCTCAGCGTCCTCGTCACCTGTCTTCAGAAGTTCGACGTAGCTTTGCTTATTTTCGTTCGAGCCATCTGCGATTTCGATTTCGTTTAAAACGATTGGCTCTGAAATGCCTTCACTCTGCGAAATCGCTTCTTCGACTTCATCGTCAGGGGTGCGACTGGCGAAATCTTCTTCAAGAGATTCAACCTCCTTGATATGATCTTCAGCATTAGACAAATCTGGGTTATCTTCGATTGTTCGTCGACTCATCATTTCAACTTCAGTCAAGACTTCTTTTTCGTTTACGGAACGTTCATGTTCTTCAACTGTAACTTCGACTTTTGCGGGCTTGTCACTTTTTTGTGCGATCGAAGTCTCATGCTGTGCAATGTCCGTGGTTGGCGCTGATGACGACTCTTCTTCACGAGCTGTCATTTCTGGTTCTCCTACTGGGACCAGAGTTCTCGAAAGGATGTCTGCAGTTTCGACATCTTCAGCTTCTTCTTCAGTTTGGATCTTTATCGGTTCATTTTCGAGAAGCATCTCAAAAAGTTCAACGACTCCATTTAAAGTTTTCTTCGTGCTTTCGAATGAACTTTTAGCTTCTTCAACTCCGATATCAATATTCGACGGCGTGACTCGGGGCGATGTTGTGGTTGAGAAGAATTGATCAGAAAGCTGAGCTCCGGCTTCTTCAATAGCATCAAAGAGAGCCGATGCTCGCTTTGAACCAGCTTCGTCTTCAAATGGCATGTAAGCAATGTCATTCCAGTTGACCGGCTGTGGTTGTAAGTCATCGGTTTGCCATGCATGAGCTGGTGACTCTTGGCTGAACGTGAACTTTTGAATACGCTTCGCGAAAGTTGCTTCAAGTTGCTGCTTTTCGCGAATTTCTTTGAGTTTCTGGTCAATGACTGCGAGGATGTGGATACTATCAGGAGTCTGGGATGAGATAGAAGCATTGGAGTTGTTCAGGACACCCACAGATTCGGTGAAGCGTTCAATGACCAATTTGATAATCTCTCCGACTGTCGCAATAGCATCAGTATCTTCGAATGAAGTTTGCGTATCCTTGTGTGCAACGTTCACTTCGGCTGAGAGATATGGCAGGACAATATCGGTCTGAGCTTGCTTGTTTTGAGCTTTAGGAAACTGAGTAGCAGCATCAAAAACAGGGTTTTTAGCCACAACAGCAACTGTTGGCTCTGTATCGTTTCGAAGTGGCATTTGAGCAGCTTCTTCGTTAGACGAAACGCGGATCAAGCTTTTAACATTACGAAAGTGCGTGGAAAAATGATGTTGAATTTCATCTACTTCCAGTTTTGGCGGTGTCGTGTCTTGAGCAGACAACTCGAACTTTTTGGTCAATCTGCGCTTGATTCTTCCGACTAAAGTCATCTTTTCGAAGACGGAATCATCGTTCAAGGCCCGCTCGGTTGCAAAGAGATCTTCCTTTGACTTTGATCGACGCAATCCGACGTATCTGAGGAAGAAAATAAGAAGTTTCTGGAAGTTGAAGCAAGCTGAGAAAATGCTCGGGCTTACTTTGTTGGAGAGCCGTCCAGGTAATGGAAATGCTTGACTGCTGGATCTAGATTAGGAACATTGAATCCGAAGAACGAGACCGTTCGGTATCCATCAAAATGTCCAATCTTCTTCATTGCCTGCTTTCGAAATCTTGTTTCTCGGTTTTCTGCTTCTGAGAAAAAGGATGCTCTGAAATACTTCGAATTCCAAAACTTTCGATATGTTACTTACCCATCGTTGTCTAGTGACTAGCTGTAGACAGAATTTCCAAACTTATCTTACACAGTTGGTGGCTGAATGAAGTTGGCGGCGCACTCTGCCACTGGTTTAACGAGAAGGCTTGAAATTCAATTAAATGCTAGAGCAAAAAAATCTAACACCCGCACGAGTTTAATGGCGACTGAGAACAGCTTTACAAGTTTTAGACCAATCTTTGGCGCCAAAATATTCAAATTTAACGGTTTCGGCTAATTACGACTTTGTCATACATTTTCTTCCTTCAACGATGTAAATGCAGTTTTTCAGAAATGTATTCATATAAAAAGTTTATTCATAGTCAAGGAAAATTAAATTAAAATTCATGCGTCGGCCAAGAGCTGTTGGAAGTAGACACGAACTGCTGCTGCGAGCTCTGCTATCATGCCACTGACCACTTTGAGATCTCGCTTAATTTCTTCCATGTCATGCTCCAGCTTCTCGATGCGATCTCCCTGTTCATCATCGACCTGAAGAAACGGCTGTTGTTCTTGCAGTGATGAAAAATCACTATCGACATTGATGCCGGACGAAACGATGAAAGTATCCGTGTTCTGGACTTCTTCGGCAGCAGGATTGAAGCTGAACTCAGACAGTCCCAAGCTGGATGAACTTTCGTTTTGATAGAGGAGCTTCTTGGGCGTTGACGTATAAAAACGACGGAATTTATTCAGCTGGCCCATGTTGTCGGAAGGCGAAAGCAGATCCATCGATTCTTCCTTGATAGAGCCAGCAATCGAGTGATAACCTTGAGACGTTGGAGACTCGTGAGAGTACTTCGTTGCTTTAATCGGTATCTTTGGAAGTGTTGAGTACAAGGATACAGCAGAGTCAAAGTTTTTGTTAGTGACGCTGCTTGACGGAGGAGCAGGTTCAGCTGGTGGTGTCATTACTTCCTCTGTCTTTGTCGATAGTTGAATTGGTTCAGCCGATTGACTAATCCCCGTCTTCAGGCTTGGCTTCCATGAATTACCAAAGTGAGTCGGTTTACACATTCCGAATCGTGATTCCAAGGAGTCGCAGTGACGCTTTGGGACGTATCTGAAGAATACGCAAAATATAATCGCAACAAATGTTCTCGGAGCAAGAAACTCACTTAGATGGAACCAATGCAACGTTAAACTGCTGGTGTGGATTGACGAACTGTGGAGATCCAAACCCGGAGAAAGCTTGCGAGCGATAGCATTTTCCCATTTTAGTGTCCATTCTTCCCCTTCCCTCAGTCATCGAAACGCCGGAAGTTAAAATCGAATTTAGAAACTAAAATTACTAGAATTCACCTGGAACTCGATGCTTTCTATGATGTTGGTTTGCTGTTGATCGCGTCGGCTGTTAAATTTAAATAGGAGAAAAACTCTTGAGGGCTGAGTTTGGAAATGAATAAAATTCTGAAATAGGCAAAGCAAAAGTCAAGAACTGGTCTAAAAAATGTTATAGTTGTGGGCTCTGTCTAGCAGATTTGACCCCGGATCAAACGACGAATCTGAAGAAAACTCGACGATTTCCCACATTCCCTTCTTTTCTAAGAAAATCATTCACTGCGATTCGTTTTTCACGCAGCGACGAGATGCACCGACCGATAACACATTGTTCATTGACACGTTCAAAATCACATTTCAGTTTGCGTTTCAAAGTGTTTCGTTATGGACGAATTGAACAAAGAATTCGAAGAATTTTTCATTCACTGTCAAAAGGTCACATACTCACAACAAGAAATAAAAGATGTTCTAAGTCCATTGAAAGTTCATCGACGCAATCGTCAGTTTAAAAGAATTTTTAAAATATTCCTGGTTTTTGGTGCAATATGTTCAGCTATTTTCTACATCAACGTGTTTAATTGGTCCTTTTGTGCCGTCGCCCGAATCGCGATGATCAGAACACTTCCAATTTACGACTGGATGTGGTTGTCGGAAACAACATGTCTGGTGGCTAAAGTTCAGGCGACAAGTGAAAGCTCAAAAAGCTTCGCAGATGTTGTAAGAAGTGATTGCCGAGCGTGTGAAAATTTCGGTTAGATAATTACAAACCGTGGGCTGCGTTTCAAGTTGAATTAAAAGTTTTTTGCTTTCAGAAAAAATCACCATTCTTGAAAACACCACTTACAACAACATCTACGACATGTTTCTGGTTCGGGGACTTCCAGTGATTGTCACTGACAGCATCAAGCAACAAGAATCTCAATCCTTGTCTCTGTTCATCGAAAATATTTCAACAAACTTTTCTGGAATGATTCGAAGCAAACCTTGTAGCTTTGAAACAAATTTAATGATTTCAAAATTTGCATCACTCGACGAGGCTTTCAATGTTCTGGAAAAACTTATTGAAAGCTCCAGCGAACTTCCACCTTGGTTCATTTCGTTCCGAAATTGCAAGCTTCAAGCGGTTAGTTAGATCAATCAGTACCGACATTTTTTTTTTATCAATGAGTTTGATTTATTTCCAGGTGAAAGCGTCTCGGCTGTTGATTAAGAGACCTTATTTCTACCCTCGAGTGCTGCAAGCTCCAGTCTCGTCGTGGCTTCTTCTATCACAGAACTATAGAGATTATCAGAACAACCTAAAACTCTATGGTTTGATCATTGTGACGCAGCTACAAGGATCCATTAAAATCATACTGAAAGCAAAAGATATTTGTTTTGAGTTGTGCGAAGACTTGAGTTTGGACCTGTTTCCTGGAGAGTCGCTGGTGTTCTTGCCAAACTTATGGACATTCTCCTATGAGTTTAAAGCTGAAAAATATTTCTCGGTAACTGTCATCACCGAAACTAATTTGAACTAAATGTGTTGTTTTCATGTTTTTCTGAATGTCTAATAAATGTTGGATTTGTTGCAGTAAAATTGTCTTGTTTTTGATTTTTAAATATTTTTTTCGTCTTTTTTATTTTAATATTTTTTGTTTTTCAATGAGAGATTATTTTGGTTGGTTTAAAGGAGAGGGTGTCAATAACACTTCTTGTTCAGTTTCTTTCTGTCATTCGGTTTCTTAGTGTTTTCAATCTTTTTCAACAAAACCAGTCTCAAAATCAGTTTCCCAAGTTTTCCTAAGTGCATCAATGCCTAATCTTTGCGAAACGAGTTTTGAAAACGGTTTTGTGATTGTTTTTGTCTGTTTCCTTTAGATTTCTGCATAATCAAATAAGATAATCAACTTGTTTTTGTTTTCTATAATATTTTATCGATACATTTTGTTCTGGGATTGTTACTGTACAATTTCTCATCAAACTTTGTCATTGTTGGTGTGTGAAAACACTTTTATCTTCGAAAAATGAAAGCGTGATGTTTTATGTCAATTTCAGGTGATGAACTAAAAGAGTTGTTTATAAAACACGCCACAGTAAAGTTTAAACTTATAACAAAAAGCTTTCGGCAAGCTTATTAAAAAAGCTTAAGATTAGAAAACATGGTGTGGACATGGTATTGGTTCACATCAAAGCCTTTTGACAGCTTAATGCAGTGGAATTGTGTTGGATTGCACCTAGAACTGAACAATAAGACGCAAAATCAAATGAAAAGTTTTAATTTGACAAGAAACATAGTCATAAGTGTAATGTCTTCTCTTGAAATCTTCTTGTTTTCAACATCAATTTAATTTAGCACAAGTATCATCATTTTGTTTTATTAATAACCACTTAATATTTTTTATATATAAAGTTTTTTATTCAATTTTTATATTTTTCTTTTTTTACCTTAGCAACAGCATTTTAAAGACTTAAAGAAGAGTTTGTCCGATTTCTTTTTCATTTACAAATAATCCTACCGCAGTTTCTTTTATTTCATTTCACTAACAAGGTCTCGAGATAAAGATTTCTTCATTTTTTTGTTTTCGATCGAAGATTAAATTTGCAAGGATTTTGATTTGAGGATATTGAAGATAAGAAAAGAAGATTTTTTTCATGTGCTTTTCACAATAATCAAGCGATTTTGTTTATAAAGATGTTAAGAGGAGCTTTTGTGAGTTTGTGAAAGAAAGAAAGCTTCGAATTATGTTGTTCATGCTGGAAGATCAGCACAAAAGCCCCCGCGATATTTTGAAATGAAAATCTTTTCGAAAAATGAACTTCAAGTTGTTTAATACCAAAAACGGAGCGAATGGAGCTATGATATGTTTTTATTTATACATAATGAACTTTAATTCCTTCTCATGAGAATGTAAGTTTTGAGCTTTTCGCTTCATTCTCAAGCAGCACAATACAACCGTCAAAGCATGTTATGCTTTCAAATCATACGCAGAACTTTGGATGTTCGAAACTTTAGCGCAGTCAAAAACCAATCGAAAGAAGATTTCAATTTTGGAATTTTTTGGCTGCTTTTAAGCGACATCTCGAGACTGAGATTTGAATTGTTTTCCAAGAAATTTGAACTGAAACTGAGCCTTCTACCGCCACTCTGAGTGACCCATCAACCTTCCGACGACTTATATCAAGCTTTTTTCACTGTTATGTGTGTCTGTTCTAGGCTAGCTACATTATCAGGTATATCATATCTTTTAAAATGTCTACAACCTGAACAGTTTCTTTGATCTTTTCATCGTTTTAAATGCTCGAGTTTTGCCATATAGTGGAGAAAAGTCCGCATTAAAAATTGTATTGTCACTTTTTTTTTCAAATCTCATGATGTCTTAGGTCATGGTTTGCTTGGGCTTAGATTATGAGCTGCATCTAGAAAGCATTTTCAATTTACTTCATAAATTTATATTTCGTGATGATATCGAGATGTTTATAGAAGGGAGAAAAGGTATTCTGTGAAGTATTGGCAGTGAGATATTTCAACAACGAGTCCTAAGAGAAATGAACTTGTGAATAACTATGGCCAACTCTCTCTTTTACTGCATAACAAGATTATTTTAAAAAAAATTATGATATGTTGAAGAATACCGTAGCAAACTCGATGATGAAAAGCGCTAAACAAAACTTCCAAATCAACAGCCCAATCATTTAAAAGCTTTGTTAATTGATACTAAACGTACAGTCGCGTAAGTGAAAAGAAAACGGCGTTCAACATCCAGAAGGCACCAAACAGATTTATGCATTTACAAGTTTATCGTTTATTGGTAAGATCTAAAGAATTTTGTATGACATGTGAGAAGATGCGTAGAAAAAAGTCAAAGCAAGTTGCAAGTTTCTCCAACTGTTGCAAAAATTGTCAACAAGTTTACTTTGCGTGAGAATATTTTTTGGCGGATCGAAAGCTCGGTGAACTCACAGCAAATAGTTTTTTTGTTTGAAAATATTTAACGTGAACTTTCAGCCAAAAATATGTGTGTCCAACCCAAACTGCTTTCGGTCCGTACCCAAAAGAATTCTCGCACGAATTCAGAAACAAAAATTACTTCATTAAAATTTTGGATATTTTGGTTAATGCTGATAAAGAGTTCTTTTTATTTTGAATGATTAGTGATTTGTGTACATATTATAAAAGCTACTTTTTTGAGACTGGAAAGGGGGGAAAAGGAAGGAAGTTGAAGTGATTTGATGGCAGAAATAGATTGCAAGATTGGAATAAAAATATTGTTTCAATTTTTCAAAGTGTTTTCTTTTGAGCATGACTTTCAACAAGCTAAGTTACATAATTTTTGAGGTTTTGCTTTATGCAAGAAAAGGACGTTGGTTAATAAATATTTGATATATTTTTTGGTTTTCTTTTCATGAAACTTTGCGATTGTTGAGAAAGCGTCTTAGTGATCAACAGCTGTAGAATTGAGGGAAAGTGAAACTGAGCGCACGGACGATCCAAATTTTTTGTCTAGAATTTTGAATCAACAATTTTGATGGTGTATTTTTTCAAGGAACAATTTCGAGCTCAGTTTCGTAAACAGAGGTTAACAAGAGAGAGAAATGTATGAGACAAGTTAGCGCTAATCTTTCTCCACGTATGGTTTTCTTCAAAAAAAAATCATTTCACGATTGAAAAAGTCGCCAATAAGCTTTCACTGTAATTATGCCTAATTACGTTTGCTCTTTAACTTTCCAAGAGAATCGCATTTGGAGAGAAAAAAAATTGATTATATAAATGTGTCTTTCGATTTAATTTCTTTCTTGTTAAGCCCGATAAGTCAGTAACAAATTCAATATTTTCTTTAAAGATATTTCAATCAAGTACATACAATGAACAAGTTCAACTTATTTGTTTCTTAGATTTTTTGCAGAAGCTTTTTTTTCGTTAAGTGTGCGTAGATTTCTTCCGATATATAACTTTTCCTAATGTTTATCTTCACATTATCTAAATCTTCTTTAATGGTTATCTTCATCCGTCGAAAGGGGGAGATTTTTCTTTTGCGGGGGGAAAAAATGTGTCAACGATTATTGTACATGCATCAATTAAACTTTTAATCTGGTTCTTGTTTCATCAAACGGAAAGGAATTTGTCATAACTATGCTTTGTCAATTATAATAGTTTTCACCATAACATTAATACTATACAATAGTTCCATTGGTTAATTAGCTAGTGTTAAGGTATATTTAAACTGATATATTACAAGTTGATAAGTATTTCTGCTTTCTTCTCCCATTTTCATCATTTTTTGTAGATAGAGACTTTTACCTTTAATTCTTTAATATCAATAGAATAACTTTTATGCTAGTTTCTCAATTTAAAATTAACGACTTCCTACTATCATCTCCATTACTTCTCATTTGTATTGATTTAACCCATGTTCTTACAGATATTGTAAACAATTAATTTGAATGACTAGTTGATAATTTAATAGTAGACTAGATTGTTTCATCGGTGTGGGTTATTTTCCACCCAAACCGAATTTCATAAATATTAACTCTTTACCTTTTGATAGCATATCACCACCAGGCGCGGCACTCGCCATATCACCCAATTTAGACGTAAGACCACCCAGCATGCTGGGGCCTTGTTGTCCCGGTTGCCCCATTCCCATCTGACCCTGCTGCTGGCCCTGTTGTTGTTGTTGTTGTTGCTGTTGACCACCAAACTGGTTGGGGTTTGGTGCACGGTTTCCACCAAACATTGATCCAGCTGCATTGGCAGGGCTACTGAAAAGTGATGAACCAAACAGACCGGTTGATTGAGACGTCGTGATGGGTGGTTGTTGCATGTTGCCGCGCATATTTT
Organism: Belgica antarctica; assembly: GCA_000775305.1. NCBI lineage: Eukaryota > Metazoa > Arthropoda > Insecta > Diptera > Chironomidae > Belgica > Belgica antarctica. The sequence goes on along the minus strand of JPYR01000079.1, from coordinate 122,584 downwards.
GATTCATCATGTTTTGCTGTTGTTGAGGGCCGCCCATCATGTTCTGCTGTTGTTGAGTGCCGTTCATGTTGTTGGGCTGCTGCATATTATTATTCGGCATTCCCCCTTGCACGTTATTTTGCATATTACTGTTCTGCATCGCGTTATTTTGCATATTACTGTTCTGCATCGCGTTATTTTGCATATTGTTTGCTTGCATGTTGTTGTTGTTCATAGTGTTGTTGGCCCCCATTGGTTGCTGCTGTTGGTTGCGATTTGGACCCATCATGTTTTGAGGCTGTTGTGTATTATTGGGTCCCATCATATTTTGTTGCTGTTGCTGCTGTGGTGTTCGGTTTTGCATATTACCAGCGTTCGCGCCCCGCATCCCCTAAAATTATCATACACGAACGTTGATTTAATTAATTGAACGATTAATTGAACGATTTCTCTAAGGACTATTTTAAAAATCAAAACTACATTGTTGCGCTATGAATTTTTGCTTCGTTAAAGCGATGAAACGTAATTATTATGTTATAACTGTAACTTGAATAGCACAACATTGAGTTCCTATGTATATTCGACTAAGTAAGAAAGTAAGACTGTTGAAAGAAAATAATGATATATTTTCAGCAATCTTCAAAGCTATTGTTACGCTATGTCTTGGTATTCTCAAGTAATGAAAATTGATTGAATAGAAGGTCGGACTAATGTAAGAGAGAAACTCTTTAGCTAAATAGAGAAAAAATTTCAATGTGAGATCTTTGTTGTTGTGTTTGAACGTCTAACTGATTGAATATTTGTTTAAAGAAAATCTTATCGAAAAAAAATCAAAGGGTTCAAGTGGAAAATAAATGAAGAGAGACACTAAAGATCATTCAGAGGAAATTTGATAGCAGTTACATCGACCATTGAACATTCGAAAGGGAGTTAAAATGGGAACAGTTCATAAATGACGCCATCGAAATTGAACACAAAATTCATCAAATTGATTTTTAATGTTTGTTTCTGGAACGGGTTAAATATTGTTTTACTGTTTTTTTTTACAGAAGACGTCATTTACTTACAGCACCCAACTACATTCCTGAATAAACTTAAACTAAAACGCCTAGAATGAAAAGTTTAACAAGCAACATCTACCACAACATTTAGTGCTCAAATTCATGCTAGAGAACATCGATAATTTGCAGCAGGAAATAGATTTTCCAGTAATTCAGTTGATCTTCCAGAGAACAAAGACATCCCTGCCCATTCTTAAGTCGACGAGAACGTGTCAAATATTCCGATGACGCAAACACTTTTTAATTTTTTTTATTTTAAAATTGAATTTAACTGAGAATGAAACCATTTACAAGATGAAATTAAGAGTCGATAGCATGAAAGTATCCAAAGTATAAAATGAAACTAATTTATAGTTGTGTTCATATCAAAAGTGTCGTTATCATCTACAGTTGGCCGTTATTAACAATGCATCCTAAGATCAAGAGGTCAAAGTATTTTCATTCAGTTCAATGCTTACATTCAGAGTTTTAAATTAAAATATAAAGTGAAAAATTGCTTGTAAACAAAAAGTTATGATAACTTTTTATTAGGATTTATTTCTGAAAGATATTTTCTTGCAAGACTGGAACAATTTGTTGTCAAGAATAAAGTAAAATTGATGCTAAATGCAGCTCAAGTTTGTTTTGAGGTTGATTTTTAACAAAAATTAATTTAAGCAAGAAATATTGTGCCGGTGAAGGTCCTAACAAACAAATTTAGATAAAAGCTTAGATTTTAGATGTTGACATGACAGACCTTCGCTAGCATCAACAATTCAACGCATGATTCATGACTATAAGCGGATGATTTTATTCATAGTTTAGGAGCTCAAGGATTTTATCAGGATTAAGCCCGCAAATGACTAACATCTAGAAACAAAACATTCGATGCGCATCGCGACTTGCATTTCGACTTAACTCAAGAAATCATAAAAACTTCTTGCAAACGACTCTCCTGCCCCAAACTTCCAGCAGCTGAAAACGCCGCGAAGTTTCAAGACAGTAGAGATCTCTCGGAATCAATATAGCTTGGGATTTCCGTAACAAACGGCTTGCAGGTGAGAAATATAAGGATTCAAACACGAGCCTAGCTTGTATCCAATGAATTTAGTGTTGTGTGAGTTTGTGAGATGTTTTTGCTATATGCAACGAAAATTAGTTTAAAAACTAGGTTATTTTTGATATTCAAAAATAAGAGAACAAATAAAGCGCATTATGAACTCTCTAAGTGGACTTTAAACGAATTTAAAGTGAAAGTTAACGAAAACTAAATGTAAACTATACAAAACATTCTTATGTCTCTTCATAATTTTTGTTTTCTTTCTGACTTTAACGTAATTTAAACTTTTTGTAGTAAAAAGTTTAGTTACCTGAATTTGTTGATCTGGGGCAGGGTGGCCCGTGTTGTCTAAAAGTATAGAAGGGGAAGTAGGGTGAGCATCTAGCAACAAATAACATAAAGACTCGACACAGCAGAGCAGAATGTTATTTTATTGGAGCTAATTCATGTTCTGTGACTTAGTCGCCTTAGAGCCAATAAAACTTGAAAAAGTGTTTTCTCCTTTAACTTTAACTCAAAACGAGATGAACATAAAACAATGTTAATGATGTTTTCTTCGGAAATAACAAAATTATAGGTTTACGGTAAAAAGGAAACACAAAAGAAGTTTCTTGGGTAGTTTTTTTTCGTGGCGTAACTTAAACGTTTCAATCGGGTGGATTTTCGTTTTTTTCTAAATTCATTCAGTTTTCAACACGATTCGCAGATGAATCTCCATCATCAGCGATTGTAACATTTATTCATGGTTAGGGCTCTTAAGCCAATTGCGTAATTAAACAGAAGGCTTAAAATTTCTTAAACATTCAAAATATTACGATTTGTTATCATTCAAAATGTTTAAAGGAAAGAAATAGAGCTTTCAAAGTTGTTTTTCTTATTTTAATGTGCGCACACACTGAACATATAAAGCGATTTATCGATTTAGGAAAATAAAAAAGTCTTGTCGTGAAATAATCTGTAAATTAAACAGCGCTTTTGAAAGTGGAAGGAGATTGGTCTGGCGTTGAATGGTTCGATAAACATAGTTTTTAAACAGCCAAACTGATGTTAAGTGATACGAGCTTTAATGACTTTTTATAAAACGTCGGATAGTTTTCAAAGCTTTTCAATAACAAAACACGTGCATCAAACCAATCTTTAATTCAAAATACAATTAAAATTTCACACATATCCACAACCCAGTTTCAAGCCCTGACGATAAGTTTCACAGATTATTCACTGACATCAAATATAATTTTCATATGATTACAATGAAAATCCAAACTTAAATCATGATTTCTATTCGCTAAAGATACTATATAGGAAGAAATTTCATGTTTGTTACTGAAATCACATCGAAAAATCAGTAGATGCTTCATTATAGAAAGGATAGTTCAAAGGTTATAGGGATCCAAAGTACGAAATCATACGGAATAATCGTTTTAACGAAAAACATGTTGAAATCAAAAACAAAAACTGAAAAGTATTTTCTCTTTCAAAATTAACATTAAATGGTGATTTAATCATGTTCCTTAAATGACTATTTGGAATGAAGATCATCATTGCAAGAAGCAAGTGTGGATGATAAAGCTGCAAGATGGTTTGGCGATCGAACTTGAATTTGAACGGGCGAAATCAAAATTGTTCAGTGTCTATTTTCTTTTACCTCGTGTGTTTTAAAGTCTAAAGAGTTTTTTATAGAGTTAGAGAGATAAAGTTTGGAATAGTTCAAGGATGGAAAATCTTTGTTGAATTCTGTTAATTTCTTCATTCACAAAAAGGAAAAATCAAGAGGTCATCGAAACTTTGAGAATCGGGTTAGAATTTTCTGGGAATTTTGTTTCATTTCATTTGCTTTTCCAATGTTTTGTTCAATACATCTAAGATCGTCAAAGAATCGTACCTTTTCGTTGATTCATACCACCCATCATGTTGTC
>JPYR01000079.1:96161-110861 GCA_000775305.1 Belgica antarctica | reverse complement strand
ACACGATTATATCTACTGATGCCGATATCAAAATCGTCTAAAGTTTTTAGTTTCATAGCACCGGATGTTATTAATGGATTTGTGTACGTCGAGTATGATGATGTGTTATATCCTAAGCCTAATGATGTCAACACACTATTTCCGCCGAGGTTTGAAGTCAAGTTCAGTCGTGCTAGATCAGTCGCGCCTAAACCGCTACTCAGAAGACTCGAGTGACCGCCAACCGATGGCCCGAGGCCGTGTGATAATCCCGTCACACCACCCAAAACGCTGTTGAGTCCGAGTGTAGTTGAGGACTGACCAACTGCTGGATATGTGTATGATGATGCTCCGGGAGCTCCACTTAGCCCTAATGTGTAGCTAGCAGAGCCTGATGGCAATGAATATGTATTGTGTAGTGACAGGACGGGCATAGTGGAACTCTGAAAATACACACGAGATTTGAGTTAGAAAAGCAGAGAAAAATCGACCACACCGAACAATCATAGCTCAGACATGTATCAATTCAAGTATTGAGATAAAAAAACGAAGACGAAAATGAAATCATAATGTTGTGACATTGAGAAAACTTAAAAAGTGATTTTGAAAATAACATTTAACAAGTCTTGGAACAGAAGTACATCGGAGAAGTCGTTTTTAGTTTCAATTTTACATCAATTTTCACAACAAACATTCGTCATTATCTCTAACATAAACAGATACACAGCAACACATGGCGATTTGGTTCACATTAAGTTCACATTAACGGCAAATATGAATCAGTCATTAATTGCCGCTAAGTAAACGACCACAACATGTGTTTCTGGGGACGTTCACACAAACTGTCATAACGGTCGTGCGTGTGGCATCTCCACACAAGGATTCTGGAGACAGGAGAATTTTACCAGACATAAAACATACCGTGAAGTTTTTGTAGCCAAACAAATCAAGAAAAAAATGCTTTCTTTGCGACTAGTTTCAAAGCATTTTCTCAAAAATTCAAAAACAACAACATCACACCGAGATGCATGTCAAAGGAAATTAAGAAAAAATAATCTCAATAAAAAAACTCGTTTGAAAACACGATTCTGAGAAGTAGAGGAAAAAATGTTCTTTGCACCTGACATAGGGGTGGCATGGTACTAATTTGATTTGCTCTAATTGGCAGTGGTGATAAGTTATGCGTTGCAGTCGTCGAGTAAGCCGAGCCTCCACTTGCTTGCGCCCCATATGATGTCGTAGCGTAGTTTGACGAAAGATTTGATGATAAATTTGATAAACTAATGGGGGGTTGCGAGACTATCGATGAGCTCATGCCCGCTCCAGTGCCTAGCCCAGACGAAGTCATGACGTACGACGATGGGCCAGTCGTTCTAGGGTGTTCCAGTTCCGCAAGTATTCGATTGTCCTAAAATTTTAAGTGATAAGGAATCGAATCCATTGAATATTTAAATTGAGATGAGTTGCTTGGACTGTTGCAAACTATTCTGTTTTGTATTATTTTGAGTGTATTCTGATTCGACAAGGTCAAGCTTATCTTGTTAACATCATTTTTGTGTGTCTGGCAATCCAATTGTTTATGTTAACATCTATTTAATCTAATTAATCTATGTAGAATTCACATTTAAATATTTTCCATGAACTGTTGAAGTTGATTAATGAAGACAGAAAACTTTTCAGTGATCAAACTAGGAATTGGCAATTTTCCTAGATTTTCTTTCTAACCTAAAAGTGCCAGGATAGTGAACATAGCTTTTGAAATATTGCTGCGAAAATAACTTTGCATAAAACATTTCCTAATAATTTGAGAAATTTCTTACAGGAATGGCTCAAAATCTATTGACCATCGATAAAATCAAGTAAGTTGATTGAAAAATGGGCCACAATTCATTAATTTTCACCCAGCACAAGACATAATAGAGTGACGGGGATCAATTGTCATTTGGTATGACGGAAATTATTCGAAAAAATGATTAAAAGTCGTGACATAAAATGTTTATGCTCTTGCTTGGAAACATTGATCCGTGATCCGAAAATCAATTTTAGTGATTGTGAGGGCCGGAGACACAGGAATTTAATTTATTTCTAGCTAATGAGTGTTCAAAAATATGTTTTCTGTGATTCTGATTAACACACATACATTAGCAATTGAAAAACGTGCCTGCTCGATCTTGGCCATGATTCGATCAATTTCGGTGCACTTTTGATCGGGCGTTGGGGCCCACGTGACGGTCGACGGTTCAGTTTTAGTTGCAGTGCCTAGTGATGAGAGTCCTGTGATGTTGTTGCTGTTGTGCGACATAATCCCTGTGATGCCAGACAATTGCCTATCGGTCGTGTACTTGCTTTCGGCCGCTGACGTGTATTTGCTTTCGGCCGCTGTCGTGTACTTGCTTGTCGGATCCATTCTTGAGGATGACATGTAGGAAGAAGCCGTTGACTGTAACTGCGAGGGCCTACTTGACGGCCTCGACTGTCGAGATGCTGATTTCATTTCTAATTGCAATTCTTCGCATCTTACGTTTTCTAATGCAGCCTGTTTGCGGTCGGAAGTAGGGTTGGATAAGTTTGATTAGGATTTGTATGATATTTTCATCACGCAATGCAAAAAAATAATTAAAGTTCTGCAGAGAAAATAACTAAAGTGAGAAACTCAAGTATCAACTGATTCATTAGCAAATTTTGTTGGAAGATTCCAACTGTTTGGTACAGCTATGTGTAGGATCATGCATTCATGCGGTTTTCTTTCATTAAGAATAGTCCGGAATAGTTGATGCATGTCAAACCGTAGCATTTCTTTGGTTCATAAGAGAGAGAAAGGAAATCATAAAATCATCGCCTTTTCGTTCTCAAGAAAGAAATAATGAAAGGAAAGAATGGAAACATGGAACATAAATGTAATCGAAACACAGGATCAACAGAAAAATGGAAATTTCATTAAATTTGCTTTTTTAAGGTGCCGGATACAAGTTAAACACACCTTTTTCTCCAATTCACGAGCTCTAGATTGTAATGTTTCGTATGATTCGCCAGTTCGTGATACACCAGATGAGACGCCTCGGAGCTGAGCTAATGCCTCCTAAAATATAATACCATGCCATGTACCCTCTTTCTGTTTATACATTTCATTTATTTCTAGTCTTATTAATGCTCCCCAGTGGCACACATGGCCGTGTCACATTGTAATTAAGTAATAGTTAAGCAAGGCTACTTGCTGTTGAAAGGCATATCAACAGACGAAAGATTGAGAAATAGCTGTGGACACTGATTTGTGGCACACCAGTGAGTCGCTCGGGATGATTTGGTGATGAATGAAAGAAAAATTCTTCAACGATGAGATTTAGAGCGAGTCTGAATCAAAAAAAATTGTCTTCATCATAGAAGAAATAACAAAACACGAATTTTTCGAATCGTGAAAGCAGATCGAGAATAGAGATTCGTGATGAAATAAACAATTTCTGAGGAAAAAATCCCTGCAATACAAACGTTGTGCAGCAATACAAGCAACCGCTTGCCAAAAGTGTCGGGACGAAAATCTCCAGACTTGTGTGTGGGAGATGCTCAGTCAAAGAGCGAAGCTTTTGATGAATGAAATTTATTTCGTGAGCGAGAGCAGAGACGATTGAGAAAAGCTCTCTTTGAAGCTTTTTTCATTTTCCGAAATTAATTTTCCTTTGATTCTAAATTGTTATCAATGACAGAAACTCACATTCCATTAAAAAAGAAACATAAGTTGAAAATGGTCATCATGAGAGTGATGATAACGAGTTTTCGCGATAATTATGATAGAGAGTTGGGAACTCACCTGATGCGCACGTTCGGCTTCAGCTCTTCGGGACTCTGCGTCCCGAAGTTGTAAACTTAATGAGTCCAACATGGCGTCAGACATCCACAGTGCCTCGTTAGACATTGTCTGCAAGTCCATTGAGATGAAAAAAAAAGAATTTAGGATCCTAAAACAATTTTGCGAGATTTTTTGCGATGAAATTTGTTTCGTAGAAAAAAGCCTTTCTGGTCATCGAAGCGTGTCGGAACCGAGTCTATTCATAATCGATCACTTAGAGTGCAGTTTTAATTACTGGGTATCGATTTAATTAATCATTTCCACATTTTCTCACAATTTTTCTTATCGATTTTTATGCACACACAGGTTGAACAAACCTTATCACAATTAATTTATCAACATTTTCGCTGCAATCAAGTCCAATCTTATCGTGTCAATAATTTATGGCTTTCATCACTTTTTCATGTTGAGTTCTCACATGAGTCAAACACTTTTTGTTTGTCTAAGATTTGACATAGCTTGTCGTTTACTTTGAGTTGAATTCATTGCGGCTAGTCATCTAGAAACTGGCATTGACGAGCGAAATGTAGAAAATCACAGACAATTTTTCTCTTGCGTCGAGAGATTAGAGGCAAAAAGCAATTTTTCTCGTGACATGGCAGCAGATTTCAGCAGTTTAAACCGGGAATTAAACTAATGTTTCACTTGTCTAATCGGTTTGCAAGCAATATTTATGGTTCAGATGTAAAGTGCACACTGTATTTGGGTCACAAATTATATTTTTCATGTTGAGAAATACTACAACGACGACGACCGTGCTTTGGCATCGATTGATATGACTATTAATGAAAAATACGAAGCGAAATTTTACGCATATGAGAGAAGAAGTTTTCTTCTGTCTCAAATGACAAAAAACAACGAGGAAAATCGACCGTGCTCTCACAGATGAAAATTTTCAATGAAAGCAGCTTGGTGAGATGAAGAGATGGGAAAAATTTCCTACGATTTGTCATTGTGTTAGTGCACTGTTCGGATGGGAGCTTTAGATGCGCAACCGCAAATCGATAATGGAATGTTTTTTCACGATATTGTTACAGAAAAAAGCATAAAACAATTTATATAGAAAACTTTTCGTTTTCTCCTGTTTTGCCAGTCTTTTGTGCTTGCGATTCACAGGACGATGAAATGAAAATCTCCGAAATTGTCTTTCGATAGGTTTTCTAATATCCTTTCCCTTCTCACAGGAAGGAATAAAGAACGCTTTAAGAATCGTTTTCCTTTTTTGCTTTGGTGTGTGAAGGCTTCTCTTGGGTTGGAAACAGATGGAAGCAAATCTCCTTTAATCAGAAAAGGTCTCCGATATGTGCTGAATTTTTGTTGTCTTTACTTGGCAGCTAAAAATAAATGTAACTATGATAAGATTCATTACCAAGCAGAAGGGTTGGGTTTGGGGTACTCGAAGAATTTGAAATCTCGCTTGAGAATAAGCGTAACTTTACGCTTTTGGCGTCTACACTAATTTAAAGCTTGAAAAGGGATAATCATAGTGGTCTTGTTCTAACAAAAACTAGAAAATGACTGCGTCTGGGTTGTTTTTCAAGGGAAGACAAGGCCTGACCGTCGATGAAACTTGACCTTGTGTGTCTGCTACCCTTTTACACTCTTGGATCGCCTTCGAGGCGTTTTGTACTTTGAGAAACGGATTCATTTTAACTCATAAAGTCAGGCTAAGCTTAAAATACCGCATAACTAACCTCTTGCACCTGATGATACCTCACCCAACGTCAGGATCTTTGCTAATATTAATAAGAAAAGCTGATTCACCAACCCTTTACATGTCCTTCAGTTCATCAAAATTTTCCCAAATTTCAAGAAAAACAACGCAGTTTCGACGAAATTTTCCTCCACCGTTTTGAAAGCACATAAAACCAACTTCAGTTGAAACTAAACATTTCACAGGTAATAATCTCAAATTAGTGCTTTCGTTGCCTACGTTTTGAACTCAATTGTTCGACAATAAAATTTCGTATGAAAAGCACACCGTCACAGATGTTCTCCCCCCTTCATTAACAAACATTTTGTTGTCGCGGTTCCGGCGCAAAATAAATTCTCAAGTAATCAACCATTAAATTGATGTTTAATACTGAAACCTACGGCGCGGCTATAAATTTAGAAGCCTTCGAAGGAAGTTTTCTTAGTTTACGGTGTTGATTCGAACATAAAAAGGTTGTAAATAGTGAGTCATGGGAAATTTGATGCTGATGTTCGTGATAGCGCTGCTGGTGCGAGATTTAACCGGGCATGATTGGCTGGTCACAGAAGCTAAGGTGAAACAGCAAAATTCAATCGAAGTGCTGATGGAGTCAAACGTTACGGATCCTGATACCAGGAATCCCAAAGTTAACAGAGTGACCGTCAATTCTACATACGACGAATCCATTTTCATATCTACGGTTTTCAAGCAAGGTGTGAACGTAACAGTGATTCAAGACGGCAAATCGGCCTTCGTTGCAGAAAAGACCGTGTCTACCAACGAAGAACTTGCAAGGCTTGAAGAAAGCGTCAAAGAAATTATGCAGTGTTCCAACGTGATTCAGCATTCATCAAAAGTTGCGAAACTTCTTGAAGCCATCAGCACATTGCAACAATCGTCAACCGATAAGAGTGTTCTTGTAAGACTTTCAAGCATATCGACAACACTGACATCACATTATGAAGGCATCCACACCAGTGAAGAAGATAAAAAGTTGAGAAAAATGGTAAACGTTCTTGAGAAAAGCTTAAATGTTATGCAAGCAAACAACAAACCTCCCAACAACCTCGAAAACCTCTATAAGATCTCTGAAATGACCCAAGCATTAGCAATCAGGACGGGAGATGTTGGTTTAAGAAATTACGCACTAAACATTAAGCAGGCGTTTGAGATTGCGATGGGACCTTTTAGAATAAAGCAAGATTTCAGTGAAAAATTGATAGAAATTGTGACTCGAATCAGAGAAGACTACTTTGTTCCGGAAAATGCTACCGTTTTGAACAGCTACATCGACAACCTAAACGAGTTGCAAGCAAATCTGCGAACACCAGAAAATAAAATGCTTGTAAAGTCACTTAAGCGAGAAATTGTGAATTTAACGGAAGCAATCAAAACTATCGACACAGTTGGAGATGTGCTTGAAGCAGAACCCGAACAGTTTCAAAAGCTTTTTGGAATTAAAGGTGTTGATAAGCTATTGAAATTGCTTCAAGAAATTTCTGAATCAACTCGCAATGAGGCAATCAAGATCAAAGCAGACGAACTTGCAAATGAACTTGAAACTAAAGCTGAATTTTTCTTGAAATACCAGAAGGAAGAGCTAAAGTGGATACATTTTTTGGACGCAATCAACCGAACTCTCGTCAAACGCACTGGACTGGATGCTAAAGACGGATTGCGTTTGCATAAAGAGAAAATCAACTTTGTCATAAAAAACACAACCAACGACAAAGTAAAGTTAAAAGCAATGTCACTGATGTCATTTTTGGAGCCATTTGAGCAAGAAATTGATGATCTCTTGAAGGTATTTGATACAATCGAAAAGAAAATACGCGTCCCAGAGAACGTTCAAGAAGCGAACGATCTCAAAATGTCCATCAGTCAAATTAAGCAAATAAATGAGAGGGTTCATGACCTATCAGTCAACGCCAGAGCGATGGAGATCATCGGCAAAATTGAAAAGTTCTTGAACTCATACGAATTTCTGAATCAGATTAAGAAAAACAAGGAAACGCTGCAAAATATGAATCGTTCCTTGGCAATGGAGGAAAAGATCGGTGAAGAACAAGAGAAATTGCAGCTACTGAAAAATTCTGTGATGAATATGCAGCTTACAGCACCGGGTGTGCAGAGCACTGTCACCGAAATAATGCCCAACATCGAAGATATAAAGCGAAGCATTCCAGCCAGGACAAAACAAGCTGTTTTCAAACACGAAGCAAGGGAACTTTTGCGAATCTTAAACGGGTTTCTGCAGGAAGTGTTGCCAGAAATGAAGAAAAGGCTTTCAAAGGTTGGGCAGAGTTGTGAGCTTCTTGAAAAACTAAATCGAACCAACTTGGATGGATTGACAGACCGGATTCTTATTGTGTCAAAAGACCATGCAAGGATCACGACCGGTTTGGAGTCGATTAAGGAAGCATTGAAGACGTTTGATCTAAAAGAATCAGATTTCGATGCGGTACTAAAGTTCAAGAACTTTGATGACACCGTGGAAAGGATGTTTGAGTTGGAAAACCTCCAGGAAGACCCATACACTAATGACCTTTTGAAAAAAGCCTTCACAATGGTTCAAGAAGTCTTGCACGCAAACGACACGCTAAAGCAATTACAGAGAATGATAATTTTCAACACGAAGCTTCTGAATTCGAATGACAAAGCACGGACGATGACGGAAGACACTAAGCCCGAACCTGTGCCCGTAGAAAGAGTCAGTTTGTTTCCACTCAATGGTGAAGAAGCCGAAGTACCTAAAGTGGAAAATACAGCGACTGAAGTAAGTAACCTAGATAATGCGGTTACTTCCTCTACAAATAACAGCGAAATTACAGCCGCAGAACAATGAAGTTGAATGGAAGTTATCACAAAAAGCGTTTGGTGACTAATCGGATGTTGATTAGAAATTTAAAAACATTCCCCAACATCGGTAATGATTACGGGCAAATAAACAGCCACTTATATCACTTGCTTTTGCCTTTTCTTTTGCCTCCTGTTAATGCTATTGATATTTGTGTCACAGTTGATTGAAGCAACGACCAGGCAGTGAAAATCGATGTAGTATAAATTATTTAATGATTACTAATGATTTCATGTTGGGATGCATACCATAGCGAAATTATCGTGTCTAGTTTTTAATTTATAATCCAGTCAAACTTTTCCTTCTCGTCCGCTTTTTATGCCTTTCGTTCACAGCTCACACAACAATTTTCATATTGTATTATCATTCCGCTCTATTTTTCTGCTGTATTTTCTGTCGACGAGAGAAAAAAGGCAGCTAAACCGTAACCTAGCTCTTTGTTCCTCAGATTTTCATTCCATCAAACTTGTTTTATCACTCGGCACTCACGGCGCATGTTCCACAACACGAATGATGAAGAGAAAAAAAATCCTTATCATCGAGACCTGAATTTTCACTTTGATATTCGATTTTTCTGTTATCACAAGATTAAAACCCACGGTTAGCGTGATTTAATGAATACAAGAGTCCCCGGAGTCGAAAATTTCAACTAATTTCTCACTATTTTCTCATTTTCCGTTGACGATTTTAATGCGTCGGCGATGATTGTGTTAGTGACTGAATTTACTGTGTGCTTTAGCAGCCCCTCTATACACTGAGGGAGAAATGTTTCTGCTTTGCCATTGAAGCTGCTGAGTTATGTAATACTAACACAGCCTTAGACGAGCGACGATGACGAGAAAAACTTTTTTTCTTGAATCACTTTAATGAAAACTTTTTTTTACCTTTTGTAAAACACAAACTATTTGGAGCTTTTAAACTCAACTTTTTCGAATCTTTACATGAAACTACGTTTTTCAACAATTTTAAAGCTCAATTTTTTCTTAAATTAGTTTTTTCCTTCTTTTCTCCTTTTTTTCTCCACGGGAAGAAAATTTTCACTGAACTGACACATGCAAGGACTCGTTTCAAACTGAGAAAGAAAATGCGAAGAGAAGAAAAGAAACGAAACGCTGAGGAAGGAAAACTGTGCTTTCACACATACACCCACCCACACATCCACGCAAAAGCTCGATTGTGACGTAAGCCGATTTTTACGTTTCGGAATCGTAGAAGCAGAATGACTGCAAACGACCGATCGCGTCGAGAGCATAATAAAGGCGAAAGAGAGTTTCTATTTTCCACATTGCCCGCGTTGAGAGGGAGAAGGAGAGCGTCATAGATTAGAGAATGAAGTGATTTCATAAAAATTATAAGACGGGAGGCTTTAGAAAGATTATAGATGAAACGTTTATGCTATAAACTTTTAATCTTGAAAGAAAATTGGATTAAAAAATCGTCATGAAAAGATCAAAGTTTGAATTGGAAGACTTTAAGGCTTTAATTTGAATCTTGTCATCAGCGAAGCATGGCGTAAAAGGCGTAAATGTTGTTGGCCAATTTTGGAATGGTGCTTGGAGAGAGGCAGGGGTTTTTTGGTGGCTTGAATGAAAAAGGTGATTCTTGTGAGATGTGGAGTTTGAGTGATGGATTTTGCTTGTTGATGAACGTTTTATTATGAAAAAAAGCAGTGGTTGAAATGGGGTTATGACTTAGTACTGAAATTGGAACGTTTTGGAAATGATACTTCAACAAGGAATTTGCTTGATATCAAGCTTGATATTTTTGTGTTTTGTGGGCTAAGTTATGCGCAATTATTCTGAGGTTGTTTATTTTCTATTTTTTCGCAACTTCATCTCCACCCTGTCAATTACGTATCGTTCCATTTAGTTCAAAACCCATTCACATTTCAGGTTAAATTATCGTTGCTAAGATGTGATTTTCTTGACGTAATCTAAATCTCTTGGTCACCCCATGGGAAAAACTACCGGAAGCCCTTTTATTTAGTAAAGTTTCTCTTCCGGGAATTGCAATGAAGCAATTAAATTGCAACTTAATTAGATTTCCACCGTTTTAAGTTGCAAGTTTTTTCCAGCTGCACAATCAATCTTGTGTTTGTAGCCAGCCCATTACGTGTTCTTCTGTTTCGCTCCTTCAACGACAAAGTCTTCACAATTAACTGCCTGTATAGCTTTGAGTATTATCGCTTGTTCATTTCTTTTTTCTGTCCCTACATTCCTGTACACATTTTTCTTTCTCTTCTCGGCGCTTTTTCGATTCTCTCCCTTCGACGGTTTTCTAAAAGCATGTTCTACACCGAAACATTTTATGAAGAACGAAGCAAGGAAAAGAAAAAATTGGAGAAAGGAAAAGAACTTGAGGTATTTAAGTACTGAATGAATGTTTATATTAACATGAATACACGTCATATTGATTTTTCGGCGTGTTTTTTTCGTCTCCTTTCATTTATCGGAAAAATAGTTAATTTATAAATAGTTACAGAAACAACAGAAAAACATCGGCTCTCTTAAGCAGAAGAGAAAAATAAATAAAATATTTATGCTAAACGTAAAGCCTTTTGTAGTAACAGCAACCAGATTTTCTTATGAAACTGTGAAGGTATAAAACGGAAAAAGGCTTGATATTCTGAGAATTCCTGCTCAGATGCCACAGCGATAAAGCTTTCTTCTTTCAACTGAACACGAATTTTGGTTAAGCTCGCATCGCGCTGTGAAAAGCAATGAAGGCCACCTGGAATTGAAGGCAAAAACGTCTCGTGAACGGGTTCAACATTAAAAATCAAAACATTTATGTATCTTAATCAGAAGGGAAATAATCACATTCTATTAATTAGTTCATAAGATTTGAATAACAAATGCTTCACATGTACCTGATACCTAAAGTATAAAAACAACATCGATAATCAGCTTTACTTCTCAACCGGGAAGGTTACATCAAGTAATGTACACAAATTATTCAATTACAGACAAGGGAAGGTATTTGTGAAGGCAAACATGGCAAAGGTAGATGAACCGGCAAGTCAACGGCGGCGCACATGTGACATCACTGCAAAACTTTCAGGAGGCATCTCATTCAAAGCCACCATTAAGCTTGACGCAGCGACATCATAAATAAATCATTCCCGGCAAGAAAAGCTTTCCCTTCCTTAACAAACTAATCCACTGACAATTTATTTAATTCTGCTGTGGGGCTAACAAAATCATTTGCATTGGCATCGACCGCAAACTTTTTATCAGTTTTCCTCTCTTTTGGCAGTTGTATTAAGTTGCTCGAATCAATTAACCATTCGCTGTGTTCTTTTTCCAGCCGCTCGCGCTGTTCGGCGTGAAAATCGTCTAATGATTTAAGTTCCCCGCCATACTCCTGTAAAGAAAACGTTTTTGTGTTAACTAAGTTTTTATGCTTCGCGCTTCATTGTTATTGGTTTTTTGTTACCTCAGGAAGAGTCTCTGGTGGGAAGATTTCGTCAGGGCCACCGGTTGTAAAGTGTAAAAGAGACATTAACTCGGTTTTTATGAAAGGCTTCACTAAAGCCACTGCTTGGTTGACAAACCACGCAGCGTGTACGATATAAATTTTCTTAAGTCTCACTGGATGTGCTTCCTTTAAGAAAAGAAAGGAAATATTGAACTTACATGTTTGCGCCCATGGACAAAGCTCCTCACCTGAATATAAGCCATAAAGTTTCGTAACGGTCCAAACTGAACTCTCGTCAGGTGTCTCAAGCAAACACCTTGCATATCGAACACCACAACGTATCCATTTATAGGACCATCGCAGCTGATTACGACATCGTTAAACATATTAAAGGCCTATCGAGAGACATTTAGTAGTCGTTATCGTCGAAGTGTTAATTATTAATAGATAATAACCTTTACGGCATCCCCGAAAATTATACTTGAGGGGTTGAAGTCTTTAAGTCGGTACGCCAGTATTCGATAGCCATCTTCCGTGAGGTTGGGTAGAGCCACCATGTTGCTGCAGAGAAGTTAAATTGAATGATGCCAAATTGCGTTCATATTAGACTCACGTTATGTTATAAATTTGTTGAATCTCAGGCAGAAATGGATCTCGAACGCCAAAACATTCGAGCGATGATGCGCGTAGCTGAAATTTCCGAAGAAAAAAGATTGACTTGTTTTTTTTTTCTCGCGATTAATCTATCAAAAACTAACTTCGACGTATCGATGGAAAGCCTTTTTTGCTTCTTCCTTGTCATAGATGCATGCATGATAAAATTGATGGACATGGTTCTTCGACATTTTCGGGAAGCGTGGCTGCTCTATCAACCTAAAAGTCCGAAAGAAACTGCATTAAAACAAAAAGTTTCAAGTTTTTAAATCTATTTACCACTTATAGATCTCTTCAATTACTTCTTGATGTTCTTTTGGCCATTTCCATGGTTCCGGGTGATCTTTGTACGGATGCGAGAGTTTTGTCGACATTTTGTCTAGAACTAAAGTCGAATGAATTTATTTGAATAAAATTACGATGAAGTTCTTAGTAAGTTTCAGAAGCAATTTCAGAAGATTGAATAAGCTAAACGAGTGTTGACTTGTGGGTCATTGACGTTTGGCGCAATTAAAATATGAAACTAATACGTGGCATAAATTGAATAAAAACTTGAGTTTTTTATTGTGGTTCTATGCAAAAGATGTCAAGAATACTCGTAAAGATTTAGTCAAAAGTTAAACCGCTGGGAAAACCAGAAAACCATCACTTCTACACATGCCAGTTCTGCCAGTATTGAAACCACAAAGTCCGAAAGTAGCTTTGCATGTCTTATAAATATTCTGCAGACAGACGCAACATTTATTAGCCTTAATCCGATCGATAAACGTCTACGGCTTCTGGTAGAAAAATATCGTTCAAAATTTAATTTTTTTATAGCTGTAATGATTATTGAATTAATTGACCGTCTGTAATTGAAATAACGTGGTAAGCTGGCGATCAAAATAGTAAGTAAAAACAATATTCTCTTAATTTTTAAAAGTTTAGAGATCCTGTTGACAAAATATGCAGATGTGTAAAAAGGTAGGCTTATTTTGTCTACAAAAGTCTGTTTATGGGAATTTTAGAGTGTCGAAATAAAAAATAAATGTTTGTCATGATAATTATCTCTGAACAAAGAGATTGAACACTACTTGCCGAAATTTGCTATTAAAAACTTCTGTCTTGAATTGTTCATGCGCGAAGATCTTTGAAATTCCGCCAAAGAAAACCAACGATCATGTTCCGACATCGATCAGTTCAGAAGTTGTTTACAATTTAAAGTGATAATGTCTCAAAAATTATTCTTGAAAATTTTCACAAGTAACGTTCATAAGCTTCGAAACGTCACGTTGAAAATAAATTAAAATTTTGACACATGAAATAAGCTTCTGAAGATCACGTCAACCGTGTTTGTTCTTTTTCATATTTGTACCACTTTGTTTGTTCGCAAACATAGTTGCTGTCACTTATTATTACCGTTCAATTACCAACCACTTAAAACAAAAAAATTCTGCAAATGTGCAGGTACTCATTCCATACATCTGTCAATGTTTGATTCTACCATACATGTCGGTATGTGAGTAAAATACACGAAGGTTATTTTATTTCTTCCACTACCAAATGATTTGGATGTGTGACCTTCGAAGATCGTTACTTGTTTCGAAAAGACAAGCAT
Organism: Belgica antarctica; assembly: GCA_000775305.1. Classification (NCBI taxonomy): domain Eukaryota; kingdom Metazoa; phylum Arthropoda; class Insecta; order Diptera; family Chironomidae; genus Belgica; species Belgica antarctica. The sequence goes on along the minus strand of JPYR01000079.1, from coordinate 96,820 downwards.
TAGTAATCTTCACATATCGTTAATATTGGCTCTATGCTTGTCAAGTAGATTTTGAGCCGTAATTTTGGCGTTTTTGAAACCAAATTAATTTTTTATTCGGTTAATTATCTTGCAACCGAAAAAATTTGAAGCGCACAAAATAAAAATATTAAATTAAATTATTCCGTTCACGAGAAGTTTTGCAATTAAATTAAACGTGGTTGCGGTAACAGTAGCCAAACTAAATTCATTAATAAAATCTTCATCTTGTGGCAAACAGTAACATTCGGCAGTCTTCAGGATTCCACTGCATTTATGCATACTAGCAAATATAGTACAACAAAATCTTGCATGTAATGTGCTCGTGATGCACCCAGTCATATTGGTTTGGCATAGTTTTCGCCTTTACGTAAACACAACACTTCTCGCAATACTTTAAACTTTCATTTTCCATCGCATTTGTAAGCAATTCTCTCATTTTTTTAAAGTTTAAATTACTTTTAACTTCGTGATAAGAACTTTCCACAAGTTTCGACTTTGCAATGTTCGCAATTTTCGTCCAAAACACGAAAACCTGAACTTTCAATTTGCACTGATTAAAACTTTGTATTTTTTGCTTTCTTCTTTTTAAACGACATTGTGCACCTGTTACTCGAAGACTTCAATGAGAAAATTATTAC
>JPYR01000079.1:75101-86989 GCA_000775305.1 Belgica antarctica | reverse complement strand
TGAGACTTATTTCGTCTAACTGTTAACGTCGTAGCTTCGACACACTCTTCGGTCACTTTTTATTCATCAGTTTTCCTCTTCTTTTACTTTACTTGAGTATCGCTCTCAGTTTTGTTTAACACTTTGTTGTGAAAAGATTGGTTTTAACGATTCTAATCAAATTGTTCCAAGATGCTGGCAAAGTTGAAGCAAATATCTGAAAGTGCATACGAGTTGACGAAAGCTCTTGCTAATGCAAAACTGGTGCAATCTGATCTCGACAACTTTAGATCGCACGTTAAAGAGTCGGAAATTGTTCCCAAAAATATTTTGGATAAGCAGGTATTTAAGTTGAAAGTTTTTGTCTTCGAAAGTATTTCCAAAATCAACATAGCAACTATTTTAGCTGCTACCGTTCCTGATAGCCTGTGAAAATGATTCAGCAAAGGCGACAAAGCTTATCCACGCATACTATCAAATCAAAAAAGATGCGCCGGAATTTTTCAAAAACCGCGACGTCAATGCCGAAGATGTTCAGACCAGTTTAGAGAATCAAGAGTTCGTGATTCTTCCGACAACACCCAATAACCAGAATTTGATATTGTTCCGGCTAAAAAGCTTCGATCCCAGTGATTACGACTTTGATCAAACAGCAAAAACGTATATCATGAGTTTTGGTACGGTTATGATGAGAAAACGGGCTTGAGTTCGTTGCAACATTGTTTACAAATTTTAGTTCCGTTAGAATTTAGTCAAGGCTTTATATGATTTGAAGATAGTCGGTTGAAAAAATACTTTTCGATTGGAAAAATCAAACTGAAAGAATCAAATTTAAAATAAGCCGTTTTAATTATAAAATCAGAATAGGCTATTTCTCGCTCGTAATTTATCCATTAAATTATAAGAAGTTGAATGATGCAGGGTGACCACTATTAAAGAGGTACGAAATTCGAAACTACTTTCTGCACATTTTATTTCCTCAACTATTGAATTGCAAAGACTCATTTCCAAAATTTCACTTGTGTGGGAGGTAAAACTGTAACAAAAACCGTCATAAAAAAGGCCTTTTTTGACTTTAGAGAGCTGCACCTTTGGTTCTAGCTGTGTCATTTACTTTATATTTTCACCAGAAGACAACCCGGAGTTTTTTCTGTAGCTGACATAAGCTTTGGACTTTTTGTGACAAACCGGAAGTGGCTGAGTGGTTCTGGAAAAGATAAAATATATGAAATTTTGTGAGCTGCTTGAGAACTAAATAAATAGCAAAAATAATTTTTACAGATCTCCAATATCTGAGAAATTGAGTGAGTTAATTAATAAATAAAAACACCAACAGAAGCAACAACAATGCAAGCTCAAAATTGATTTTCTTGACTAAAAACATTTTTGCTAGATATTTAATTTCCGAGCAGCTAACAAAGTTTTGTATTTGTTTTTCTTTTCTATGTGAAAATTTGAAGTAAATGACAAAGCTAGAACTAAAGTTGCAGCTCTATAAAGTCAAAAAAACCTTTTTTTTACATTTTCACCCCCAACACAAGTAGAATTTTGGTAATTGGTTTTTGCCATTCGATAGCCAGTAAGTTGACGAACGAAAGTTGTGCAGACAGTAGTAAATTTTATAAAGTGGACCGTGAGATATAAATTTTCGAATCTCGTACCTCTTTAATAGTGGTCACCCCGTAGTTCTGAAAAATGAGGTTTTATACAAGTTTCCGCATTCATGTATGCATGTAAGTAAATTCAGAGAAATTTTCATTGAGAAGTATCCCATTGAGTTAATTTCACGTTACACGTTTTTGAAATTATTTTACTAGAAAACAGTTTAAAAATACATATTGTGAAAGAGATAAAGTTAATTTCTCGAAAAACTAAACCTAATCAGACATCTGAAAGGAATGTAACACAGTTTTTGAACAAAATATTTCAAATCAATCTTTTTAGAAACCGCAATCTTCCAGAATGGACCCAGGAAAGGAATAATTTTTCTTATCGACATGAAGGGATCCCGATTTGGTCACTTGTTTCGCCCTTCTATCAGTTCAATGCGCAAGGGTCTGCGACTTCTCCAGGAAGCCTGCCCCGTCGATATTAAATCGATTCATGTCTTGAACACGTTTTCTTTTTTCAACGTTATCATGAGTGAGTGTCTACACATATTTTACGTTAAACATCTGGTTCATTTCAAATTTTATTCGATTGGTTAACTTACGAAATTAAATAATTTAATTTTAATCCACAGCCATGATCCGACCATTTACTTCTACAGGATTCTTGAGCAAGATTCACTGGCACACTTCAAGCATGAACTACGAAGATTTCTATCGAGATCACATTCCGAAAGCTTGCCTTCCGTCGGATTATGGAGGTGACTTAGAATCAGTTGCTGAATTGCACCAAAAGCACAAGATACTTTTGGAAACAATGAACGACTACTTTATTCTTGAGGAAAAACAGTCAAATTTAGAGTTAGAGGATTTGGATATCACATCAATAAACTCTTAAAATTTATATTTTTTTTTAAAAATGCCTGGTCCAAAAAAAACAAAAAAAATAAAAAATCAAAATAAACAAACACAAACAACCTTTTTTACATACTTAATGACGCTTAGTAGATCATTTCCAGTTTATATGCGATTGTAAATTTGAAGGGAGTGCGGAAGCAAATTTTTTTTCAAACAGCTTCAGTCTTTCGGTAAGCTTCAATCAAAACGTTATCTTCGTGCGGAAAGCAAATCTTTTGAGTTTAAAAATGTTACTAGATAGAGAAGCAATCACTGCTAGATTTCAAACGCTATTGGCCGGAGCTTTCGATTACGAGGCAGCATTGAAACATCATAAAATAACGGAAGACGACATTGACAACCTGAGAGAGCTGTGCAAGTCTTCAGATCAGATCCCAAAATCACTGCCAGATCAATTCTTCCTGATAGTTTTGGCTTCTTACATGAAAAATTTCGACAAAAGTGTGAACGCAATTCACAACTATAGCAAATTGATCCACGATACTCCTCAGTGGTTCCACAAACGGGATCTGATGTCAAATGCTGTTCAATTGGCTTTTGACCATCAATACTTCTTCAATCTTCCCCCGATTCCTGATAAAAACTACAATGTTGTATATCACGCCCTGTCGAGTTATGAACCCAGGCACTATGTGTTCGATGAAGCGGAACAAGCTTTTATGATGACTATTGAAGCTTGCATCTATGATAATGGGCCAAGAGATGGACTCGTGTTCTTGTTTGACATGAAGGGAACCAAAATCAGTCACGTTTTCCAACCATCACTGAGATCGCTACGACAGCTGATGCGGTTCGTTGAAGATGGATGCCCTTTCAAAATCCGAGCAGTAAGCATAAAGTTGATGTATTGACTGATGTAAAGGCAAGGTCAAACTAAAACAAACTAATTCGTTGCTTAAGTCACTCAAATTTATTCGAGAAACTTGTAACAAACTAAGAAAAAGTTCCGTTGCCGCCAAATGATTATTATGAAAAGTTTTTTATGTTTGCTAATTTACGTTGCTTTGCTTTGGTTGTAAACGTTCGTAATTGGTTTTTAATAGGATCAAGTACACGTGTTTATTGCCGGTCGCTGCTAATTTTTACCGTATGCACCTAATTGAATAATAAAAGTCATTTGTTTCACTTTCAGATTCATGTTCTCAATACAGTGCCGTTCTTAGATTTAATCTTAGGTAAATCAGAAAAAAACTTTTTGGAATGTATAAATACTTTTTTTTTAACTTTTTTGTTTATTTTTTGCAGCAATCTTGAAGCCAATGATCAGGACTGATCTTATGAAAAAAGTATTTTTCCATTCCACAAACATGGACTACGAGAAGTTTTACGAAGAGTGGATTCCAAAGTCATGTCTTCCTTCAAATTATGGTGGTGATTTGGGAACTGTTGATGAGATACACAACAAGCAGCGCAAGTCGATTCTGAAATTGCGCGATTACTTTTTGCTTGAAGAAAAAGTCTTCAATTTTGAACTCGAAGACTTCGATTTTAGTTACCATGGCACAGACACGAGATTGTAAATGTAAAAAGTTTTTAAATGAAGTTTCCACTAGGATTATTTTTAAAATATTGATCATTTTATTGACCTTGGAAACTGTAACTGGTTTTTTTGTGGTCCAGTCTGCTAAGATAGGGCATACGACACCCTTTGATTTGATTAGCGATTTCAGGTTTTACATGTTCCATCCTATGCTGAATTTTGAATGTTTTGTTGTATTCAGTCTTGTTTCGACTTTTGATCAGGTCGCTTCTTTCTTTTGTAAGCAAAAACAATATCATGGCATCAGAAAAAAATCTTGAAGACGCTGCTAAATTTAAGAAACTGTTGGACAACTCATACGATTATCAGGTCAGCAAAAAGTCACAGAATCCAAAACAAGCTTCAATGTTGATTTTAAAATTTAGGAAGCACTGAATCGGCAGAATTTAAAGCAGGAAGATGTTGATAGGTTGAGAACAGTCATCAAGGGATCGGAATACATTCCGCAGTTCATTACCGATAAACAAGTTAGAGTTTGATAAAATCTGTTATTCAAGTGTGGGAAAATTTATTCAGTTTTTATAGCTTTTGTTGTTTTTGAATGCGTTTAAAAATGACGTTGAAAAAAGCGCTGTGAAACTGGAAAGCTTTTATAAGTTGAAGAAAACAACGCCAGAGTTTTTCGCTAACCGTGACATTGAAAGCAAGGAAATACAAAACTCGTTGGACCATCAAGATTACGTAGCCTTACCAGTGACGCCCGATAACTGTAACTTGATTTTTCACCGTCTCTCGAGCCATGTGCCTTCAGATTACGTTTTCGATGATGCGGTCAAGACGTTTATCGTAACAAACGAAGCTTATTGCTACCACAATGGTCCACGCGACGGGACAATCTTTCTAATGGACCTAAAAGGTGTAACATTTAGACATATGTTCCAGCCAAGCATTAGCTCAGTTCGCAAAGGAATTCGTTTTCTTGAAGATGGAAGTCCTTTAGAACCAATCAAAGCGATTCATATCTTCAATACTGTCTCGTTCATGAACACGATCGTCGGTAGGAACTATATATTTTGAGAAACAGCGAAATATTAATGAATATATTTTTTTATTGATTTAAATATCAGGTTTGTTTAAGCCATTTGTCATGACAGAGCTGCTTAGCAAGATCCACTTTCATTCTTCGGATCTTGACTATGAAAAGTTCTTCAAAAATCACATTCCTAAGTCATGCCTGCCTTCAGATTTTGGTGGTGACCTTGAATCGGTTGCAGAACTGCATAAAAAGCACCGTGAGAAGCTCATGACTCTGCGCGACTACTTTATACTGGAAGAAAGACAACAGTTTTCGGAATTTGATGAATGGTCTGAGTGTTGTGAAGATCTTAGACAGAAAAGTGTCTAAAATGTTGTTCCATGGTGCAATGAAAAAGCCTAATTAAAATGTTTTGGATTTTAAAAGTTATTCTCTGAAGCAAACTCGTTTCTAAAACTTTTTTTCAGACACCTTTCATTATGAATCACATGCTATATTTATCCAAATCTTATCTTCAAAGCGAATAAAATTTCATACAATCACAAAGTTAAAAGTGAATTGTTTAAGAAAGCAAACTAATTTATCCTGATTTTGTTTATAGATTTTTTTAGGAAGCATAAGTAAATTTTTTAGGAACTTTCTTATTTGTTTCCTTGATGTTGTCTCAAATGCATGGCAACGTTGATCGTAGCCTGGTTGTCGTAAACAGACTAAAATTAGCATTGGGCGATTAGGAAGCTGGTTTTGAACGTCATGGCTGATCAGATAAATTTCAGGTTTTTGGTTTTCTTTCGTTTGAATATTTTAGGATATTCTTAGTGAATCTTCAGTCGATGTTTTCAACTTGGCCAATGCACTTCTAAACTGAAAAAAATGACTAACGAAGAAATTGAAGTTAATGTAGCCAAATTTCACAAGTTTATGGAGAATGCTTACGATTATCAGGTCAGCATAATGTTTGATTGTGTGAAGGAAAAATTCACGAAGAAACATTTACAGGAAGCATTGGATCGTCAAAACTTGAAACAAGAAGATGTTGACATGCTGAGACAACTTATTAAGGGATCAGAGTACGTTCCTCAATTCATCACTGACAAGCAGGTACCATTTAGTGAGTTCAAGTGTGGGAAAATTAATAATATTTTTCAAGCTTCTTCTGTTCTTAAACGCGTACAAAAATGACGCTGAAAAAAGTGCCGTGAAACTCGAAAACTACTACAAGCTCAGAAAAGAGACGCCAGAGTTTTTTGAAAACCGTGACCTTGAAAGCAAGGAAATACAGGCCTCGCTGGATCACCTGTATTACATCGGGTTGCCAGTGACACCCGACAATTGCAACTTGATTTACCATGCTCTATCAAGTTATGTGCCAAAGCATTATGTTTTCGATGATGTGATCAAGACGTACATCATGGTTGGAGAAGCTTATTGCTATCGCAATGGTCCACGCGACGGGACAATTTTTGTAGACGATTTGAAAGGTGGAACCTTCTGGCACTTGTTCCAAGCAAGTCTCAGCTCAATTCGCAAGGGAATTCGTTTTCTTGAAGATGGAAGTCCTCTGGAACCGGTAAAAGCGATTCACATCTTTAACACACTGCCGTTTGTCAGCACGATCGTGAGTGAGTTTGTCAAAAAAAAATAGACTTCCAATCACTTAATGATTTCAAAAACCAGATATGGTTAAACCGTTCATTCTTACGGATGTTTTAAACAAGCTCCACTTCCACACATCAAGCATCGACTACGAAAAGTTCTACAAGGAACACATTCCAAAGTCATGCCTTCCCTCAGACTACGGTGGTGACCTTGAATCTGTAGCAGAACTACACAAAAAGCACCGCGAAGAACTGATGACTTTGAATGACTATTTTATCATGGAATACAGGCAGCAGAAGTCTGAATTCGACGAGTTTTCCGATTGTGACGAGTTGAGACAGAAAAGTGTGTAAAATTTTGTTCCTTGGTGTAATGAAAAAGCTTAATTAAAGTGTTTTGGATTTTAGAAGTCATTCTCTTATCGTGACAACAAATTATAATAACACAGCCTATGCACTACTTTCTCTAGCATTTTTTAATAAACATAATTTTCTGATTGGAATATTTGAAATCAACTAAATTATTCAGTCGATTCAAACTCCGTGAAACCATCGCGCAGAGTTTATCACAGTCGTTTTACTATCAATTTCCTTTGTTGCGGTTTACGGTTGCACAATCCGCTCGCGCCTCGATGTAAAATTAAGCCTCTAGCCAACAGTTCGTCGTTGTAACTCTACGCTATCGGACGGTTTTACAATGTTGCTAGCACGTTTTAGAAAAACTTGTGGCGGTGCTTATAATATTGATGAAGCACTTGAACGCCAGAATTTAAAAAAAGAAGACATTGAAGCTGTGAGAGGAAAGCTAAAGCCTATCGAAGTTGTACCAAAATTTCTTGTCGACAATCAGGTAGAAAAATGTGTCAGTGCATTAAGTTTTTATCACAAGTGTTCAATTGCAGATAGTTTTATTTCTGAATTCGTGCCATGGGGATGTGGATAAAACAATCACTAAAATGACTCATTACTACGAGCAAAAGCATTCGTCACCGGAATTTTTCTCTAACCGTGACCTCGACTCATCAGAAATCCAGGCTTGTCTGGACAACTTAATTTACGTGTCACTCCCAATTACGCCCAACAACTGCAATTTGTTCTTGCATCGACTGAGAAGCCACAAACCTACGGATTATGTTTTTGATGTCGCTGTGAAGACTTATATTATGAAAGCCGAAGCTTTCACTTATCAAAACGGGCCTCTCGATGGGACAATTTTTATCAATGATTTAGCTGGTGCAACTTTCCGACACTTGTTTCAAATTAGCATGAGTTCACTACGAAAAGGCTTGAAATTTCTTCAAGAAGCTAGCCCTCTTGATGTTCAAGCAGTTCACATTTTGAATGTCATTCCTTTATTCGACACAATGTTCAAAATGGCTAAACCATTCCTGTGGGCCGAAATGATCAACAAAATCCATCTGCACCCGTCAAATATGGACTACGAAAAGTTTTATAAAGAGTGGATTCCAAAATCATGTCTTCCAGCTGATTATGGTGGAGATTTGGAGTCGACCGAAGAACTACACGAGAAACAGCGAAAAACTTTCATGGAAATGCGCGATTACTTTCTACTGGAAGAACAGCAAAAAAATTACGAGTGTGATCAGTTTGCTGACGAGTATGATGAAAAGCGAAAATTGCAAAAGTGAAAATAGAACAAAAAAGTCTTCGTAAATAAAGTTAAGAAAGGTTGAGCGTAAAAATTTAACAAAACAAAAATCTGTTTTCAAGGTCAGATTTGGATCTTCTTAATATGAGATTCAGCGTGTTTCAGGTTCCACAACAGAGAAATAATCCAAGCAGAGACGTGTTGAAACGAAACAACAGAAGTTTGAGCATATTTCATCGCGAATTTTGGGTCAGAACGCTTCGTTGCATTATGAAGAAGATTTTCCTGGAAGAAGATTTTGTAGCCGTCATTGATCGTGTTTTCAGTTATCAAGAATCTTTGGAACGCCAAGGAGATCAAGCAAAGTGATGTTGACCTACTGTGGTAAAAAACGAAGCGATCAAAATTTGTGCCACGGTGGATTCATGATAAACAGGTACACATGCAATTGTTTTTTTTGATTAAGAAGAAGGTTGTTCAATCTAGTTTTGATCATTCGTTGGTGTTAATTGTAAAAAGTTGATAGAAAGTTGCCGAAAGTTGGAAACATAATATGTTCGACTAAAGCAAGCTATGTTGCAAGTAAGTCATTTTGGCTGAACGGCAATGAATTGGATGTCCAGCTATTGCAAATGTCTCACGAAAAGCTTTGAATCTGCAACCGGTTTGTGTTAAAATACTTCAAATGCTGTTTAAAACTGATTTTATCACAAATTAATTCCGATGCTTCTACAATATTCAGTTTCCACAATAAAAACAAAAATATTTATTGTTTATCATGTCAGCTTCTTATGCACGTGAATGCTTCTAAGATGACATCGAAAAAAACTCAAAGTGGATCCACGTTTGCTACAAAATGAAACGGAACACGCCGGAGTTTTTCAAAAATCGCCCAAGATTCAAGTAGCGCTGAAAACTGAATGTCATTTGACACTTTCAGTAACCCCGGACAACTGCAATGTTGTCTTTCACGGACTCAAAAGCCATGACCCCAAAAAGTACGTTTTCGTAAAAGTCTTGGAAAAATTGTGAAGAAACTTTTAAATTTTCGTTAAATTTTTGTTAAAAACATGAAATTTTTAGTTAAAACATAGCGCATCGTGAGTTTGTAATTGAGAACTCTGATTAGTACAGACACATTTTTAATTATTTTAATGGCCCATTAAAACCTGGATATTTGACAAAAAATTAGGACACAACGCAGAGCCCTAAAAACCAAGGTTACCTCGGGAAAAGCTAATCAGGTGCACAGTCTAAACATCGGACTCAAATTAAAATCAAACAACTACTAAGTTTGGATTCGAAAACGATCTCGCTGTCAACGCTTATGGTCGGTCTTGTCTTAGTTTAATTTTGGCGCTCAAGCAGTGCAGACGGATTTTTATAAAAGTTAAAATAAATAAGCGTTGTAATGTCTTTTCAGGAGAAAATGGAAAAAGCTATGGCCAGGGCTTTCGATTACAATGAGTTTTTGAAGTTCCAAAACCGTACGCAGGCAGAAGTTGACGAATTTCGAAGACTAGCTTTCAAAAAGAAGTCACTGTCAAAGTTTGTGCCTGACCAAATTGTGAGTGTTATTTGAAAGTGCAAAGATTGATCTACTTCATTAAAAGTTATGGAAAGTGACACGAACGTTCTAGATGATTTTTGGGATTAAAAGATTTGTGTGCGATGATGAAAATTGATGAAAAAAGTGGGGAATACCAGATTGAATCTGGTTTTAAATTTAAAATGGAAATGATTATAAAAAGATCAAACGTCTTCAGAATCCACGATGAATTCATATATAAAAGATGCGTCGATTAAAAAATTGTGCATATTGAAAAAAATAAATTAAAATTTTTAAAAGTTGTCCAACTAATAAGTATTTTTAATTTTCTAATCGTAATTGAAAGTTGTTTTATTGTTCTTGATTTGTTATTTTTCTTTGCTAATTGGGTTCAATATACACATCAACAGTTGCTGATTTTTTTGTCAAACGAAAGATCAATTGAAGAAGCACTGGAGAAGCTTTTGTTGTTCTCGAAACTAAAACGACACAACCCAGAAGCCTTTCGGCATCGAGAACCGTATTCTGATGAAATAAGAACAACATTCAAAAATCAAAACTTTTTTTATTTGCCACCAACGCCCGAAGGATACTCTGTCATTTATGGCAGCCTTAAGGACTTCAGCGTCTCGACCTTCAACATGGAGTCATTAGTGAAGGCGTTTTTTATGACAGCAGGTAATATTGGCAATGAAAGGTTTTGAAGGGCATCGTGTGAAAATTGATTATTGAAACTAGTTTAACGAGTTTTCCTTAGGGCAGATCAATCAGCATGTGGAAGTTAGTTTCCAAAGATGTTTATTTATATTTCGAGACATCGCTTTCAAGCCGAATATTAATTGCTTAATTTCTATAAGCTAACACGTGCAAAAGTTTAATGGTCGTATCTGCCAAATAGCCTTCACAATACTCGAAGTCTCTAATTAAACTACTTTACTTATGAATTCTTCTTTTCGTTTCAGAGACTTGTTTCTTCAAGCAAGGTCAGATTTATGACGACTGTAAATCGTTGTTTAATTTGAACCGATTTTTTTCCGTGTGATTTACTAATTAAATTATTCTGATAAATACACGCAGGTCCACAGCGCGGGATAATTTTCATTGTGGACATGAAAGGAGGCAAGTTGATGCATCTTTCAAAAATCAATTTAAAGATGATCAAAATGGGACTGAAGTTTGCATTGGATGGGAGTCCAGTTAGAATTGTCGCATACCACATTCTCAATGCAGTTCCATTTTACAATCTGATTATGCAGATTATGCGACCTTGGGCAAGGAAGGAACTGAAAGAATTAGTAAAACAGCTTTAAGTCTTTCCGATACCTGAAACTAATGATGATATTTTCAGTTACATCTGCACTATGAAGACATTGATTGGGAACATTTTTATGGCAAGTTTATTTTAGATTGGGAACTGTTACATTACATACTTTTTTAAGCTTCCACTAGCTTCAAAGGAACACTCTGAATGCACAAGACCATTTGTTGAAATTACCTTCCTAATTGCAGCCAACCATGTGCCACGGTCTTGCCTTCCATCTGATTATGGCGGGGATCTGGAATCAGTAGAGGTTTTGAGCAAGAAAAACTATGACGAAATGCAGACTATGGAAGATTACTTTGCACTAGATGAAGAAGAAACTTATGCGCTCGAAAGCGAAAGCGAAGAAGAATAGCTGAAACTATGACAAAGTTAATAAGCTCGATGAAAAGCTGTTTTAGGGTTTTCAAAACTTTGAAAGTTTACTGAGCTTTAAAAAGCGAAATTTGTGACTACCGCGAAAAAACTTAATAAACTTTTTTACTTTACAACAAAGCTTGCGTTTTATCAGATAAGCTTTTTTAAGGCAAAGCTTTATTTTTTTCGAGGTTTAAGTTTTTAAACTGAAGAATTCTATCGACTGAAGAATTTCGAAGAGCAAACCAAAGAATTTCCTGGGGAAAAACAGTTGATTGAACAATTAACACAATTTGTTTTTTTTTATCTTATTTTTGTAAATTCATCTTGATCCTGTGTATGCAGTTCTAACCAATGACGTTCGTTTCCATTGCAATTTAGCATCATTCTTCACTGCTTAAAGTTAACATTGTTTCTTCCATGAACTTGTTTTG
>JPYR01000079.1:5356-20306 GCA_000775305.1 Belgica antarctica | reverse complement strand
GTTGAATGTCGTATGAAAAGCTTTGTGAGCCAGCCCATTTTATTTGAAGGTATTTGAAGGATGTTGAATATGTTAAATTGAGCCTCAATTCCTCGAAAGTTGTTCCCAAATTAAATTTTTCCATATGAAAGTTAACTTTATTTGACCTTGAACAACTGAGCCACTTTGCCTCGATATGAAGGTCATAAATTAGAAAACTTAAACAAGCTAAAGAAAAAAAATCACAAACTTAAGAAACAGATTTTGCGTCTTTCAATCGATGATGTCTGCCTTAAAGTCTAAGAAAGCTTTTTTGCTCACCCCCCAGCTCATATCAGCCCTTTACATCAAACATCTCTGAGATTTCCTACAAATCAACGCACTTCCATTCATTCTTCAAACACACACACTAACATAATCATCGACGCTACACAAATAATCAAAATTAATGGAAAAATATTCTCGAAGATTCACAAACGCGTTCATTTCAATTTGTGAATTTGAGGCCATAATTGAGAAAAATGGAACAATAGAACGATAAAAATACTCGGCATCATTTCCTAACAAGAGCTCCAAGCTCGAAGGACAACCCCAGTTGTGTAAGATTAGATGTAAAAATAAAAAGAAGAAGCGAAGAAATGCTGGCACCATATGGAATAGAAAACAAACGCGACCTTGGCAGATTTGGTGAACTCTAGGGCGGAACAGAGCTTGAGCAATTGCTGAAAGATGATTTGTACATCGTCGAAAGTTTTTACACATTCCATTGTTCACGTTATTCAATTTTCATGTAAAGAAGTTCAGTGGCAATTAATGCAAGTTGACATGGAAAAAGCATCACAAGTTTTAAACTTTGCCTAGTTGATTGCGACGTCCTTCACTTGCAATCGACTGGAATATCTTTCTTCATTCTTCTTATCAGCTCAGAAAGGTGCAAAACGGGTTGTTAAAAGCGTAAACGATAGCAGCGACTGGCCAAATCGGCGCCACTGAAACCAAAATAAAGTGATGAAATCGCAAAAGAAAACCTAATTTGATGAAATTCTCACGAAAATTCGTTTGGGCACGGATCCAAGATCCGTTCACACACACAGCAGCTCGCCGGCATGCGGTGAAAAGTGTCAACAAAAAATGGAAGTTATTTAATAACCGACACTGCGAGTGGCAAGAATGAACTTTCCATGCGAGCGGTTTTTATCAGTTTCGCAACGATTGCGCGGGCCGTTATCTCTCATCGCATCGACATAATAAGCAAACAATTACTTAGACAGCTGCAACAACAATTAACCTGTCTCATTAATTAGATGTTTAGAAACACTTCTGAGTCACGCCTCTGCTTGTTTTGATTTCAACGGATTGTTCTTCTATCTTGTACTGTATCTCGCACTTTCTTATCGCAATCCGCCTCACAATGAAGATTAATTTCTAGTAATTCTTTGTTTGATAAGACTATGGAAAAGTTTGGCAACAAAGGGTTAGCAACGTGCCTAAAGTGTTTTGTGGCAAGAACAGCTAGATTCAAGATGTGTCGTCTTTTAAAATACGAAGCCGGTGCACGAGCTTTCCATGCCTTTTGTTTGGTGTAAAAAGAGGTTGTAGCAATCACTACATCGGAAACTATTTGTTTCATGAGCTAAGCGGCTATTGCACCTTAATCGCCGTTGTACTTAAATCAATGAACAGAAAACGTTGAATAAGCAAGATGAAACATTGATCGTCTGGCTGAAAGCATAGCTCCTGGCCAAGGTAATAGAAAAATCTGTCTGCGACACATGTCTAGCATTCCAATGGGTTACACACGTCAATACCTGAGTCGAAACGTGATAAGATAAATTCCAGCTCCGAGTATCAACACGATGAGATCATAATCAAACATGATGATTCCGTATTAATTGAACTAATCGACAATTAAGCTGAAAAAACACACTGGTTGCGTGAAGAGAACTGCAGCAAGATGTTGCAGCATAAAACTCGCACAGGCAAACCCGTTAGCCGAGAAGGGGTACACGTTTGAGTTGAATTAGTTGCAATGTGAAATAGAGAATGGAAAATGTTGTGCAGACATGTTCTCCACACGCCAGTGCGGTGAATAACTCTGCCAACCCGTTTCTTCTGTTGTTGTGTCGATGGATGAAGTGAAATGAAAATAAACAGCCTCAAACCATTAAGAGCAGTCTCGAACGCTGGCAATTAATAACCCTCTCAGAATTTTATTTCTGTTTAGAGAGTAAACAAGAACCGATGGATTGAGCTGCGGTTTGTTGCTATCTGAGAAACTAAAGAACCTTGAGAAAAGATAATTCGTTGATGAGTCGAGAGGCTGCGGTTGCTGGTTCCATAGTCGTTTCCTCAAAATTTGCAACTTTGTGTAGGTGTGGGTTGATTCAAAAGTCTTCGGCTAATGTCAAAGTCACAATAAGCTTTTCAAACAAAAGCGAACGAAGGGACGACAAGTTTAATCAAAATCGGTATAAAGGATGGAATTTTATTAGAAAATAGCATCAAAGAAGGGATTTAGAGCATAATAGCCTTTTATGCTTCTACAACAAAGTCGTACCTTAGCAGTAATGGTTAGTGATTCAGACATTAATTTACATGGAAATCAAGTGAAATTCAACTGAATTCTTCGAAAATAATGCTGGGTTTGTTCTGTTGGCAATTGCCTTTCTGTAATTGGTCTTGAAATTGCTTTGTCAACGACCCGCTAAGGCTTCAACTACCATTTAAAATGTTAAGATTGTGTAACCTGCAGCTTTGTTGCACCTGTTGAAATAAACAACGACATCAATGGGCAGGGATCGACTCTGATTAGTTTCATTAACAAGCTCGCCATCCTTCAAGGCTCGTTCCTGTTTCCTGTCAACTCGGTGCTAATCGGATCAATTCCTATCAACTATTATCAACAACTGTAAAAAATTACTTTTCTCTCGACTCACCGCAGTGTCTCGGCTCATAAGCTTTCGAGTTTAATTAATTTTCCAACTTTTGTGATTTTTAACTCGGAAAAAACGAGAGAAAGAGAGGAAAACTTAATGACATGGATTTATCGAGTGATTTAGTGGATGCTTTCAATGGGATGTTAATTGGGTGAAAATGTTTTCGTTTTGATTCTGGTATTCACAATGAAAAGCTCGACGGTTGCTATCCAGCACAAAATTCATATGAATATTTAATGAGCTCGAAAATGGACGCTTTGTTAGTCCTTTGCACGAGTCTGGCCCACAAATAGATTGCACTATGTTGAACTCGCAGCAGAAACACTAATAAAACGTATAATGTTTTTCTTTTTAGTCACCGCCTAGTATAACCGTCACTGCAGCAGCCCCACAAACAGCGAATGTCAACAATAATTCAGCGCCTCCGCCGACCGCGATCGGCAAGAACCTCTCTGGGCCTTTTATTAAGAAAGATCGCCGGCAACTCAGCTCGCGATTCAACATCAACAAGCAGAGCTGTGAAATCGAGTCGCTGCCGCCGCTTAAAGGTGAGTTGTGAAGCGTAGTTTGTTATGTGTATATCTAGGAAAAACAAGTGAGCGTCGAAAACAACGTCGAACGAATATTTCATGCAATTGAATAATTAAAAAAAACTGTCGCCGACGCGTGTGTTGGTAAAAAATGGATGGACTCTGACTTGAAAGTCATACCAACGTAAAATTCAGCTGTGAAACCTTCTACGAAGAGCCAACGATAAGTTAATTAACTGAAGTGACAATCTGTTGTGTCCGATTCAATTATGAAAGTTAAAGGATTGTCTCGTTGATTATAACAGAGTTATGTTCGGTCGGTTTAGCGATAAGCGTCGATTGACGCTGGGAAAATGTCCTCAAACCCATTCCAGCAGTCTAATATCCGCTTGGAAAGTTTGGCCGATGGACCGTAATTTGATGACTTCCTATCCTCCCGCCAACTAAGAACTTATTTCTGATGATGAATGACGTGAATTCATTTCTTTTTTCTTCTATGCGAGCTTTAAATGTCAGCTGGTGTAAAGTGCGCCAACGAAACGAGAGATTCTAACGAAGCATGCGATGCAGTAATTTATCACTGCCTATCTCCTGATGCCTCGACAATGCGCGATGATAAAAAGCTTTCTCGGGGTAAAATGATTGTGTACAGCTAAACATCCGTGTTGTGAAGCACTTTGTACTTATTTAAGGTGTTCGAGCCATGTTGCCAAACTTTTGCAAACGATCAACACCGGCGACAAACGCGAAAAAGTAAAAAGTTACGCAATTCATAAATTCCACCGATCATAAAGCGGCTTATGCAAATATTTATGCTCGATATGATGGCTCGCTTATTGAAATTTTATACATATCTTTAAATGGTTTCAGCTTACGTGTTGCACAACGCTGGTTCATGTCAATTCGTGCATAAATTTGTCAGCGGTTGAAGGTCATGGGTAGAATTTATGCAATAGAGACTTCTTGATATGAATTTTATTACTATCAATTCAAAGTTAATTGTTCAGGCAGGTCAGTGATGGACAGAAGCTTTTTTTTAAGCAAAGGATTTTCAAACGATCCTAGGAGTTAATCTAAATTGTGTGCTTCCCAGCATGACCAAAGATTCCCAAAACAAACTCAAAAGTTCGTTGTCACGTTAAAAACTCAGAAGTTTCGATAAATGTCCGATGAAAACAGAGCAGCTGACGCTGCCAATTCTCACATTCCGACCTTATCGTTCATCGGCTTTTATTTGTCTCACTCAGTTTGACTTCCACACGTTTCCAAGCTTTTCGTATTTCCTCCATTGTTTACCTTGGTGCGATGAACGTGACACATTTAAGCGACCAGCCTTAAACTCTCGACGTCTGTTTCGATTCAATTGAAACTCAAACTATTCCACGATGAGCAATGAAAAACAAAAAACTTGTTTTTCTTAAAACGCTTTTCGTTTGTCTGTTTAAAAGTGAAGATTGTAAGTGCGATCGGCTCGGGTTAATGTATTCACTGCTGATTAAGTTTATTTTCTTCCGATAAACAAAAAAATGTGCCAAAAGTAGAAGCAGTCGGCGGGTGAAACTAGAGATAAAAGCTACTGCGAAAGTTCCGGCACGGGCCGCGAACGAATACTTCGTTGAAATTACGCGTTTTCTTTTTTTATTCAATTTATTAAAAGCAGGCGATTGTTGAAAAATTTTGGGTCAAAGTCTCGGACAATTGAGGTTTTAATTGGTTTTGTAAAAGAAAGAAATTACAAGTTTCGCTTCCAACCCAAAACCTGCTAATTGCCAGATGATAATCACCGGATGGTGGAAATGCTTCGTTCAAGTGTTATGAAGAATGATTAAACGAAGCTCGAGAAAATTCCTGGCTTTAACTTCGATCTCATGTAAAATTAATGAACGGCGTCGGCTGTGAATTTAGATCCAGGTCAGCTTAATATTAATCCAAGCGTGCGTTATTTCTTTTATTAATAAATAATCACAGACCAGAGAACCAAAACTAGAAATGAATTTGGTCTAAATTCTATGATAAAATAATTGTCATTGGCTAAATATCCCTAGATATCGCAAAACTTCAAGTTGCCTTGGTCCGTTTTTGGAAGCCAGGTTAATCTGACTTGCTAAGTTGGCTTAATACGTATCAAAAAACTCTTGTTCCATAATGTAAACAAAATTGTCAAACAGCTTTGACCACTCATTCATTCAAACGTTCTCCAATAACACAGTTCGCTCTCACTTTTAGTCAAGCTTTAAGTTTCATGTTCTCGTTTCCAGTTTTATTAAACGAAAGTTATCAACTGTCTTGCCGCCCCTTCCATACACAAACAACCCTTCGCTATACATACCTGATTTTCTTTCGTGTGACAAAGAAGCAGGTATCGAGCACGTTAAAATTTATTTTATTTCCTTTCCACCCCGCAAATTTAATTTCAAACAGGAATTAATGTGTCTAAATCCGTTTTGTTGAAGTTTCCATGGAAAAGTACACAAATTGTTGACACAGGCGTCGTCCTGACCCCTTCGTAGTCAGTCTCGCTCGAAAGAGTGTCAAATCAATGGATTTTTTGGGCTTTATTTTTAGACCGGTTTGCCGGAATATGTAATGATGAATCGAAAAGCGAGCACAAAATACGATGAATTGAATATTTCCGTTACTCGCACCTGTTCCACGTGTGTCTGACACCCACCAATGTCTCATTCCTCGTGTTCATAAACGATTTTTCAAATAATCGTCGTTTCATTCTCCGTTTGAACTGTTTTGCGGATGAGATTTTCGTCAAATTTTCCATTGGTTTGTGCTTTAAATAACTTTTCAAAGGATTTAATCAAGAACTTATCGATATGAGCGAGTCAATAAAGAGCCGAACTTCAGTTTAGAGGTCGTAAATAATGTTCGGTGCCACGATAAATCGATAAAAGTATTTCATTTTATTACAAGAAGAATATTTTTGTCTCATATGTCATATAATAAAACATGGAATCTTATAGTTGAACGTTGACAGCTGCTTTCCCATGGGAATCGCCTAATTATGATAATTTTACGGCACTCATAAATGCTTCATGTGCTGATCGATTTACAATTCTCTGACGATTTCCGTTGCCTCGAGTCCTTCGGCACGCAAACGGGTTAACATCGGACGGTAAATGTCCGGTGAGAATGGAAGGACGACACCGCGTTCCTGGATTTCCCCGTCAACAATCATCTTGGCGGCTATAGAAACGAAAGATTAGAGTCTTTGTCGACTCACATGCGACTCTTCTTACCAATCGCTGCTGGGTAGCCTACAGTCAAAGCCATTGCTGAATGTCCGTTGGTGGAAGCCGGTTGACCATAAACTACGAAATTGATTCCGCGCTCTTCACGTCTCCCATCAGCCCACCTGATGCCGATTTCGTGACGCAAAATGATAATGTCGCGTTCATTAGTGTCGTAAGCCTAAAATAGAAACGAAATTCAGCGTTTGCCGACTCACATCCGACTCTTCTTACCAATCTCTTCGACAAGTAGTGACTTAACGTGTCAATCGGTGTTCCTTGTTTGATAATCGGCGTTTTGTCTAACAATCCTAGCTTCTCAATGTAATCACCGTTTCCAACGCGGTCTGACAGCTTCATTTTCAAGTTTTCGTAGAAAATGTCTTCGTCTGTCAATCCCAACAAATTGATAATCAGTTGACGCCACGTGATATCTGGTCCTGACGGATGAAGCATAGGATGCGGCTGAGTATCAATCAATCCCAGCAATTGCATAGTCTTAGCACAATCCGAGAAACCTTTGTAGCGAAGAGTTCCACGAAGAACGGTGTGCACTTGCTGTCCTAATCCGTAGAGCTGACCGTACTGTGTGGAATCTCGGTTGGGGAATCCTTCGAGCGCGAATCCAGGAAGGAAATCGAGTTCTCTCGGGCAAGACATCAAGTCACCACCTCCGTTAATCTCCACAATTTGTCCTTTGTTCAAATATTTCGCGTGCGACATTGTTGTGATCAGTGATCCGCGTGGTGACCACGAGAACTTGTAGCGCAGTGGGTTGTCAGAGAATTCTGGTGCCGGAAGTCCACCACAGTAGCTGACAAATGATTCGATAAATCCGCCTTGTTCCTGGACATCATGGAAGCACTCCATTGCCAGTAAATGATCAATGCCTGGATCAAGTCCGCATTCGTTGAGAATAGTGACTCCATTAGCCTTGGCTTGATCGTGCCATGATTTTACTTCTGGGGACTCGTAGCTGGCTGTCACCAGATGGGTTCGTCCTTCGACGCAATATTTAGCGACAAGACCATGAAGCGCGTAAGGCAGAAGCGACACAACACAGTCAGCTTCTTCACAAAGCTTTGCAAGATGTTCTTGGTTATCCTGAACGTTCATGTAGAACGATTCAACATTGTTATACCGCTGTGCTAGACGATCAGCTTCTTCTTTGAATTGCGAGCCGACCTTCATGCTGATTGCATTGTCACGCGACAAATACCTGTGCAAATAAAACATTAGCCTTAGTGGCTCGATATTTGAAGAGTTTTACTTACTCAACCAGCGGTGCTGACACCATTCCTGCGCCAAGAACCAAGATTCGTTTCTTACCCGCTGAAGACCCTTCAGTCTTATGCTTAGACCGATTGTTCTGCTCGCGAAGTTCTGCGATGTACTCGAAGTTTGGTGTCAACTTTCCGTTGCTCGCGATTATTGCGCCTTCAACCTCCGGCAAGAACTTAACATCTTCGATCGGTGACTTTGCGTCAGATTTCAAAATATCAAGCGCATAGGGATACAACAATTCGCCGAAGTAGTCAGTGGCTTCTGTCGGCAGTTGCGTTGGCATGTTGTCAATGGAACAAACTAGAACTCCAGGACCCTTGAAGCTTTTCGTGTCTTTGTTGTGGTTGGCGTCGTAGAGAGCGAAGGGTGTGTCGATTGTCGTACATTCATTCATGAACTCAATCGAACCGCCCGGGTCAGCTGAAATGTCGCAAATTGCTAACATACGATGTGGCAATGCTGGTGCACCTGTTGATGATGGCAACCACGGAGTGTTTGCCGGTCGCAGCAAGTTCTTGGCATCAGGAATCGTGATCAGTTTCGGTGATCCAACGGCCCAGTAAATTCCGTTGATGATTACAGACGCGTATGGTGCAATTGTCTTGTTGAACGTCGAGATGTATCGTTCAGGGAACATTTCGTACTCTTGCGGGTCAAACCCACCGCCTTCTCGACGCTCCAAGTGATCTGTTCTTGACACTTCACAACCATACAATTTGTTCGGGCTTCCATGCTCGGAAACTTTTCGAAGCATGTCTGGTGGAATGTACTCGATTGGCAGCTCTTGGAATATTTCCTGGGCGCCTTGCGATACGTTTCCACTTCCAGTGAAAATAAACGTGATGGGTCCAATAGACTTTGGCATCATTCCCAGCGAAATTTCGTATCCACAATCACGCACGGCTTGTCGTGCCATCATCGAGTTTCGGTAGTTGTGAGCTGGTGATATTTGCATGAACGGCGTATGATGGCCCAGCGCGAGAAGACGGAGGCCAAGTCCGTGCAGAATGTTCACCATTCCAGCTACACCGGCATATTTTCCAAAAGCCACCAAGCGCAATCCATTTCTGTCCATCAGCTTCTCGTAATCAACAAGCCGGATGTTCTTCTCGAGAATTGCATCGAGCAAGGGCATGTTTACCTCTTGGGCTTTTATCGTGTGTGAAAACATACAATAAGTTTTTCCAGGGATCAACGAGTCCACGGGCACTTGTTTGACTCCAAAAATCACTGACGCCTCGCTTATGTCTTCATTTATTATCGCTCCAGCGTTCAAGTACGACTTGAGTGTACGAAAGAAAAAAAAACGTAAACAAATTATCAATCTTTTTTGCTTTTTCTCCGAGTGGGTCAACATCATCATAGCTTCAATGTTCACTTGGTGATAACGAGTGTTTGTTATAAATAAATTCGGACATCAGGCAGACAAAAGCCAAGCTTATCACGTCCAATTGAGCGGTTGAACGGAATGACGCGTCAAGAAAAGAAAAAAACACGCCCGCGTTCGAGCTTTAACACGTACCTGCATGGGATATGCTCGTCTGTTAGAGGGTTGGACGATGACCTTCACGCCATTTTTTATAAGGCGCTTAACGATTGCTGGGGAGAACGGCGCTCGTCGCTCCCTGATAAGAGAAACTTCAGTTACGTAAATGATAAACGAGTCATTTGCGTGTTCGCCTTACCAGACTGACTGATCCTCTCGCCTTATCGCTATGACTTGCCCAGACTGCAAATATTTCGAATGCACAAGAGACTAATCATCGTCGCTACTGATAGTGAATTTTTCTGCGAACTCACATGCTTGTAACGAAACATCCCTTGAAGAGATTCACACACTTGAACACGTTTCAATCGCAACATGTTTCCCATTCAACACTTAAATTGAGACTAATTTTGTGAAGCGATCATCTGCTTTGTGAAGTCCTCAGCCGAAAGCTTGAGAATAGTGATAAGACGCGTGAAAGATGTTCTCGTTGTGAATCGGAATTTATGAGCGATTCGAAGTCTGTTTTGATGCTTATTTTTCTTTTCTTCGCTCGACGAAAGTGCAAGTAATCTTCAATGAAAACAACTCTAAGATTGCGAGTTGTTTAAATTTTGAAAAGCTCGTTGCGGGTGGGAGTTATACACCTGTCTACAGCAAGAAGATGAATGTTTTCTTGCCAAATTGACTCTTTCAAAGCTTTGAACAAGCACAAGGGAAGTTTTTAAGTAAAAAATACTTGAAAAGTGACGTTCAAATATTAATGAATGTGCAGAAGCTAAAGCAGTAAAGTTCAGAGTGTCATCACCCTTCACGTCGTTAGAAAACTTTGATGAATAATTAAAGTGAAAACAACGATGACAACCATCATCCAAAATGCCAGCCTACCCTTCAGTCTGTCCCTGATGTTTATTTACATTTGCAAGCAGCTCAATTTACACCTTTCGTAGAACTGCCACTCTCGAGAATGGGGCTGTTCAAGAGTGAAACTTGAGATCGTTGTTTTAAATGCCAAAAGTTAATTCTCGGTGAGAGCGTGTCAAAGAGATTTCCAATTGTTTTCGTTCTGCTGGCTTCCAGTGATTCTTTCCAGTCGTGTTTAGTCTTCAAGTTCAAAACGGCAGAAATGAAAACAAAAAAATGTTTCTCCTTGTGACGTGCAGCGTGGGAGACGAAAGCGCTCCGGTGAATCTTGGAAAATGCGAATGGAAAATTGATTTTTCCCTTCACCGAGCTTTTCTTCCATGTCTCTCCTTTTTCGCGGATTTCATCGGAGAATTTTCAGTCATCCCAAAAGACGTCGCGATCCAAGCCGAGGTTGAAAAGCGTCTCGCGAAAAAAGCTTATTATCATCAAACAAACATATCAAAGACTAAAAGCTAAATTGAAATCGTCTTGTTATTGTTATTTGTTGACTCAAGAGTTCTCTGCGAGTTCAGTGAATCAGAAAATTAAGAAGTGAACGTCGAATTGTCTGCAAAGTGAGCTTTTTCTTCGTGACTGAAGATTTTTTTCCGGATGACGATGAGAGTCAGTCGCCCTAAAAAAAACAGCTCGCTACGTGGGACGGAACCGAAAAGGCTTTCATTCAGTTGTGTGGTTTCAAATCAATCGCCCTATGTGTGATTTGAGCGCTGCTCCTTTGTGATGGACAAAATTCGGCGATGAACGGCGGGGGTGGGCTCATTTCATCCAATTGATGGTTGATTGCGCGTTTATGAATTAAAAGGTTCCAAATTCAGAGGTTTTAAATAAGACGATGAAAAAAGAGTGTTCGCATAATAGGAAGGCGGGCGCGAGAGGTTTGAGGCTGTTTTGCGATGGACATTTTTCGAGTTATTAATAGAAGCTCGATGAACGGTGAACATAATGAGTTTTAAAAGTCCATAGAAAGCGAAATGAGAGTGGACATTGATAGCTGTAGGGCTTATGTACAGGCTAATTTTTCTACGAGAGCGCCTCAAGCCTCGTCTAGCTGACGATTTTATTGGCAATGCCTTCAAGCTAAGCCAATTTAGGGCGACTATTTTCTATTCAAATCGCAATCAATTTTAAGTTTTTGTTCATCTGAGCAATAAGCTGGCTTTGTGGTTGGAAATTTAGTGTCCCTTAACCGCAGTTTCAATCCTGCCAAGTCTTCTTGTCATCGCTCATTAATTCGACTCTTCAACAGATGGTGCATGTGAACCATACACGAGCTTTTGGCAGTAATCGCATTTTCGCAAAGCTTTCCTCGATTTTTTATTGCTCGGCTTAGTTCATAAATCGATTTGCAGTTCTTTCATTAAATTGCGTCCAGTGGCATGTAAGCCCTAACTTCCTAAAATTGATTTTGCCCGAGATCTAACCAAGAAGTTGCCAAAAAGTTTTTCAAGATTAACTAAACAATCGAGAACTCGTAAAGTGGGGCAGATCAAGCAAATTGCTTTTCAATTAGTGAAGATTTATGTTCAAGCGAGAAGATTGTAAAGTGAAAAATTCTCTCCCTCTCTCTCTTTTTCTATTTCTATTTTTAACGCCGGCTTCAGATCAGCTTCTAGTTTATTCGCACAACAAGAGTTCTTATCACCTTCACTCACCTTTTCGTTGTCTGCCGAGGTCATAGGATTTTTCCCGGTCTGAGAGTGTTTATTGCGTGTTTCGAATGACACAGATAAGTGCATCACGGTTAGGATTGGAAGTGAAGTTAGTTAAAGAATGGTACATGCAATGAAAGTATCGTCCACGACACCGGATGACGAGAAAGTTGAACACAAAGTAAACGTCAACATTCCAAAATCGCCGTCGTTTCACAGCGGCTTAGACTTAGTGGCAGGAAACAAGCACGTAGACATATCAAAGTTCAGCTTCGCTAACGACATGAACGGGAACAATAACAAGACGACAGCCAGCGATGGCCAGCAGTCAAATCAGCAGCAAACCATCTTTTCATTCACAAAGGTTCGCATGACCTCGAACGTCCCGAGAACTTTATCCAACAAACCAAAATTTGTTTTCGCAGTTTTTTACGCAATCAAACCCGTTGAACAACTTGAACATTACATCAAGCATTCCGCCGATTCTGCAGCGGCAGAACTCGGCCCCGACACCCCAGTCGAATAATCCCCCTTCGCAAAACGGAGACTTTTACAAGCCAAACAATGTTCAAAAGACTGTTGCGCAACCAGCTCCACTTTCTCACCACCCCACGACTGTCGGAGAGGTTCACCGAAAATACTCGTTGCCAATGAATTCAATGTCATCACAACCGATGGTTCCGACTGCCGTTTACAATCCGCTTATGGCGCGCAAGCAGTCTGCCCCAATTATTCATCCGATTGCTCAATCGTCACAGCAACCGCAATTCCAGCAACTTCAGCCACACGCTAGTCCAAGTCGGGCTCGAGATCGTAATCAGTTTGACAAAATTCCACAGCCCCAGGACGTTCAACAGTTGCCGCTACTCAAAGGTGGCTCGATTGATGCTCACTTGATTTTTCCTTTCCGTTTTGTGCTCCATTAACGTTTTGTTTATTCAATAGCGAGTTGAAGGGAACATCAAGTTCTTCTTGGCACAAATTGATGATTTCTTTCTTCTCTCGTCTGCTAACACACAAGCAAATGAACTAACAGCTTTCTTTCATTGTCTTCTTCAATAATTCAGAAGCCGACACCAGCGAACGTGAGGAGCTCTTCATCAAGAAGATCCGCCAGTGCTGCGTCCTTTTCGACTTCACCGAGCCATTGGACGATCTAAAATGGAAGGAGGTGAAAAGAAGTGCCCTTCAGGAGATGGTTGAATACCTTAACAACAATAACGGCATCATCACCGAAGCTGTTTACCCGGAAGCGATCCAAATGGTGAGAGTGCTGCGGTGATTTCATAATATAACGCTTTTTAAATTTTATCGTCCTATCTAGTTCGCTATTAATCTTTTCCGCACGTTGCCGCCGTCGTCAAACCCAAACGGAGCTGAATTCGATCCCGAAGAAGACGAACCAACATTGGAGTCGTCGTGGCCTCATCTACAAATCGTCTACGAACTCTTCTTGCGCTTTCTTGAATCTCCAGACTTTGCCCCGAACGTCGCTAAGCGCTTCATCGACAGCCAATTCGTGCTTCGACTTTTGGATCTCTTCGACTCCGAAGATCCCCGCGAGCGTGACTTTTTAAAAACGGTCTTGCATCGCATCTACGGAAAGTTCTTGGGACTACGGGCGTACATCAGAAAACAGATTAACAACGTTTTCTATCGGTGAGTTCACTTTTTCTCTGAACCAGTTTAAAGTTGTTGCAATAAATGCTTGTTTTAGGTTTATCTACGAGACCGAACATCACAACGGAGTGGCCGAGTTGCTTGAAATTCTCGGGTCAATCATCAACGGCTTTGCATTGCCGCTGAAGGAAGAACACAAAGCATTCTTGCTCAAAGCGCTGTTGCCGTTGCACAAGGTCAAGAGCCTGTCTGTGTATCATCCGCAGCTCGCATACTGCGTCGTGCAGTTCCTTGAGAAAGATCCAAGCCTGACAGAGCCGGTTCTCAAGTAGGTTTACAGTTCATTTTCAACACAAAACAAATTTTTAAACAATTCTGTTGCCTATTTTTAGAGGCCTGTTGAAGTACTGGCCAAAGACGCACAGTCCGAAAGAAGTGATGTTCCTCAACGAGCTAGAAGAAATTCTCGACGTCATCGAGCCCGCCGAATTCCAGAAGGTGATGGTTCCTCTCTTCACACAGATCGCCAAATGCGTCAGCTCGCCCCACTTTCAAGTTGCCGAACGTGCTCTTTACTACTGGAACAATGACTACATCATGTCACTGATCACAGAGAACTCGACAGTCATCTTACCAATAATGTTCCCGTCGCTCTACAACAACTCGAAGACGCACTGGAACAAAACCATCCACGGATTGATCTACAACGCAATCAAGTTGTTCATGGAAATGAATCACAAACTGTTTGATGAATGCAATCACAAGTTTAGGAACGAAAGACAATTGTAAGTAGCAGGTTTAAAAGTCACGGAGATAATTTTTGAAGACTTTTCGTTGACAATTTCTCAGTTAAAATAAAGCGGAAATTGAAAATAAATCATCACAGGGTGACCACGAATGAAGTAAACAGGCTATTTGGATTTTTTTTCTCGAGATACACTTTATAAAATAACTAGTGTCTGCACAGCTTTTGCTGGTTAACTTACTAGCTATCGAATGGTTTAAACCAATTTTCAAAATTTTACTTGTGTTGGTGGGAGGTGAAGATGTAAAAAAAGCCGCCGTAAAATAGGTATTTTTTTACTTTGAACAGCCATAACTTTTGTTCCTGTCGTGCAATTTACTGACTGAAAAGCAACAACAAATACACCAACAATGCAAGCTCAAAATGGATTTTCTTGAATAACTCACTCATTTTCGGCAGTGGGGAAAAAGATGGAATGTACGAAATTTCAAAATTTATACAAATTTGTACAATTTTTTTGTACAAATGTATACAAGTACTACAAATATGTACAAA
>JPYR01000078.1:158865-186126 GCA_000775305.1 Belgica antarctica | reverse complement strand
TGAGGGGCGCAGTTGCATGGTTCGTGGGGGTAACCCGTACATCCGTCACCTCATAATGACTATGGAAAGCTTCCCGCGTTGTAATTGAAATGTTTGTGCTTCTTCAGTGCTGGAACATACAGTGCTGGAAAATCGGGGAAAAACCAGAAAGCTTTACATTAGAATTAATTAAATTTTTACAATCATGCAAATGCATTTTTAGTTTTTACTTTTTCAAATTTTGTTTAGATGGATAAGGAATTGAGGGAATACTTCAATTTTTAAGATTTATGATATCTCTACGATGAGCATGTAAAATTACTTCCCACATATGCACGAGAGAATTTTTATATTCCTGCCTTCAATCCTCTTGCAATTTCAGCGATGGTTCAACAAAAACTCGGAATTGCTTATTTACACAGTGCAGGTACGAGGAAAACTCAGATATGAAAACGAACGGCTATGTCTCAAGCGTAGCCCTCTGCGGTGCTTTTTGTGTGAATCTTCAAATGGAGTGTTGAACAAAAGAACTGCGAAGTCCCGCGCCGGGATGAAGACGAGTGGGAACAAAAATTATTCAAATTAAGGTGGAAATTCTTTCACTCTTAAAGGAATTTTTTATCAGCGAGACGAGAAGGGAAAGTTTTGAATGGAAAATTTCACTTTTTAAGTTATCTCTCGCAGCAATAATTCTCGCTTTAATTTATGGATAGAACTGAGAAGCACCGTGCTCCTTTTAAATTCCACAGAAAAAATCTCCGGCTGAACTTTCTTTTTCATTAATTTAATTTGCTTTAGAAGAAGTTCTTAGTGTGCATTAACGATGATAGGACGTAATGAGATTGGAAATTAAAAAGAAATTTCAACTAATTCTGTAATGAATTTGATTTTTAGTTGAACTAGAGTTGAGCTGAGTGAAGTGAAGTGAATGAACTAGAAAAGTCTTATCGAAGTTTTTCTCGTGGAAAAGAAGGAAAGAAAACTTTCTGAGTGACTGAAGATTGCCCTGTTGGGAGAGTTAAGAAGATAGGAAGAATTCAAAATTGTCAGCTTTAAGTTGTAGGTCAATCAAATGGTAGAACTAACTCACACAATTGCGCAAGTATTTCTTATATTCATGACTATGCATTCCCCTTAACCCACACTGTAGCATGGCCACCGAATGTTAACAAGTTTCAAAGATTATGTATACTCCTCTCAAACTCACGATTTTAACCGCCACTGTCACAAAGCGAAAACATAATGTGTCTCCAATTAACTTCTTTATCATTTAATGCATCGAAGATCAATTTCAATCACGCGAGTATCACGGTTGATACGTGGTTTGGTGTAGACACTGAGTGCTGAAAATATTAAACTTCTCTCCGAAAACTGAATTACACAAACTAAAGGCGGAGAAGAAGGAAACATTCGCAGCGACTACCGAAGACGTTCACCTGGCCAAGGACAAGACTAAATATGAATTCAAAACTAACGAACTAGTCTTGTTTATTAGCAAGCAAAAGAGATGGAATCGGGCACTGAAGGCAAAAATCGTGAAGAACAACGAAAATAAGTTGATAAAAAAAATTAGATATTTAAAGGAACATCGTGTTGGATTATAATTAATAACGATTGCGGACAGACCGAACGATGCAAGTCTACTACAAAGATTGTAATGATAAATTAATAAGGATCGCGACCTGCTCTCTCTGCTCCCTGAGCTCAAACCGATTTGACGTGTTTATTTGGAGCTCGAGGGATAAATAAGGTATTACAGGTTTCCCTGATCTTTGACCTTCTCAATTTTGTTTAACGGTTTTATTGAGTTTTGAATGTTCGTATTGTTCTGTGGGCTTGTCTGAGGTTCTGGCTGGTTTCGGTTGGTTTACCACTGTCGTGAACGCGGTGAATTCTGTTTAAGTTACTCGAATTTGAAAAGAAGTGAAGTGTGTCGTTTGCGGTGTCGATCACTTGGGCCTGAGTGAGCGCGTTGCTTGCCCGTTTGTTGTGTTGCCGTGATGTTCATCTAGGAATATCGGTTTGCGGCTACGAAAGTTTCGACCGGTGTTTATGAAAGTGAAATCTCGATATGTGGAGTAAACTTTAGATCGGTGGTGAATGGACTGACACTTGCCGGTCTGCGGCTTCTAAGGTTCCGATCGGTAGTTAACGTGCCTACTCTCGATCGTTGTGGTTTGAGCCGAGGCCTGAAAATCGGCTGAAAATTGATCTTGTGCGTCTTCGGTCCAAAGTGGAGTGAAGTGCAAATTCTCGATCGCTGTGACCATTGACCAAAAATTCAGTGGCAGGCTTTGTCTTGAGGCGATTGTGGCGAAAACGTCGTCGTCGGAGTCGGAAATCCGATTATTTGTTTTGTCTTGAAAGTAAGTATGTTAAGTAAGTTTTGGGGAACGAGTAACTGTAGACTCGAGCAAGCTGAAATCTTTGTCCACAGTAGATTTCGTTCAGCTTTTACATGATTTTTCAATCCCTTTATTGATCAGTGCACACATTTTCTTCCATTAAGTCTCCTGACTTTCAGCTATCTCATCATTGAACATTCTGCAGACAATGCTTGCTGCAGCTCTTTTAACTTCATGTTTTGTTGAGTATTCTAAGTTGATAGTATTTATTGGGTGCTGGCCAGCTTGCAACATCAAAAGCAACGTGATGAAAACCTTTCCAGATTCAAAATTCAAATGACCAGAGGTAATCTCACTAACATCACCCCAAATTGAAAAAGTAGGCGTCAGTTAATTTATCGAGTTAATTGAATTAATTGACAATTGACTTTTTGGTGAAAATAGTCAATCAGTCAATTAATTGATAATTGATTTGACAATCATAATAGCTGGACGTGAAATCGATAACAAACTTTATTGTCAAATAAGTGAAACAAGAATGAAATGCAATTGTTTAACTATATGTGTGATATGATCGCGAATAAATATGAATGTATAATATATATAATATGTATAATATGGTGATCAAGGGGTTTTTTAAATGGTGAAACCACTAACGAGTGGTTGATAAAAATTACTTACTGATTAGGGCAATGATTAGTGTACTGTTTCTAACGACACCACGACTGTTTTAATCGGAATACACACGCTTGGGGTAGGTCAATTGGATTTTTGTTCATTCACTTTGTATACAATGGATATTTTCAAAATATTTGAAGCGGCGTTGAATCCCGGGATTCGATGAGATTAAAAACCCATTCAAGATAAATGTGTTTTCAGTGGCACTTTTGGTTCGATATCAATCAGTTATAATTTAGCTGTGGACAGGTTGTGATCATAATTGAAAAGATCCCGAAGCAAAAATGTCAAGAGAAATTCTGGTGAAGCTGATGACGACCCGAGCGAAGCGGGCAATTTCAGAGTCTCTTACTTTCACGTTGCCAAAAGTCCGTGTGAAGGTTAATCAAGGAACTGTTCGTGGTTGTCAAGAGAAACTTCCCGATGGAAGGCCTTTCTTCAGATTCTCAGGCATTCCCTTTGCAAAGCCACCAGTGAACGAGTTAAGATTCCAGTCCCCGCAAAAGCTACTGAAGTTCAACAAGGAAGAAATCGATTGCACAAGAGAAGGCGACATGTGTCGACACAAGCATGTGGTGTGGAGGTCGTTTCAAGGTTAGTGGTTTCTTCACCAGCTCTTAATTCTACGAACTTGTATACTCGATCGAGACATTTGGAATTTGGATAGAAATAAGGCATATTTTGTAGTCGACAGCTCGAATGACGTGTTCAATTTTTTTCTCAAGGTTCCGAAGACTGCTTACACCTGAACGTATACACACCCGCTGATAAAGACTCGACGAAGAAGTTTCCCGTGATGGTGTTCATTCATGGCGGTGGTTTTGGCTTAGATAGTAATCGCAGAGATTTGTGAGTTTAAGCGCTGATATCATCGGCTTCGATATCTTATCAGTTCATTATCGTAGTTATTCACCGGAATACTTGGTAATGGAAGATGTCATCGTGGTAACAGTCAATTATCGCCTGCATGTGCTAGGCTGGGCTTCTTTGCCAAGCATGGGAATTTCCGGAAATGCAGGCCTGAAAGATCAGCAGATGGCGCTTGAGTGGGTCAATGAAAACATCGCTAATTTCAACGGTGATCCAAACAACGTGACGCTGTTTGGGGAATCTGCTGGCGCTGCTTGCACTCATCTCCATCTTTTGAACAAGAAATCGAAGAAGTTCGTCAACAAAGCCATTCTCCAAAGTGGAACAGCTAACATGGACTGGGTGATTCAACGTGATGGGCCCGAGAAAACTCGCCGATCTGCAATATTCTGCGGGTCAAAAGGAACCACGGATCGAGAACACTACGAACATCTAATGAAAGCTGACCCCGATAAAATGTACTTGTCATGTTTCAAAGTTCCAGATGCCGATGAAAAACGACGTGCAATGCCAATGAATATAAAGCCTGTGCTAGAACAAGAGTCAGACGACGCTTTCATCACAAAACTTCCGATCCAGATAATCAAAGAAAACGAAGGAAAGTATGACACTCCGTTGATGATTGGATGTAATAACGGTGATGGCATGACGCAAATCGCACCGTTCCGAAAGAAACTGCAAGTTTTTGCCAACGACATGTGCAAATTTATTCCAATTTCCTTGAACATCGACATCGACAGTGATGAAGCGAAGAAACTTGCCAAGAGAATTGAGAAATTTTACTTCGGCGACCGCGGCTTGCATAGTGGCACATTGCCACTGTTAGTGAACTTGTGTACCGATTACCACTTTGCTGTTCCCATGACGTTGACCAACGAACTGTATGCCAAGTACCAGCCGAACACTACTCAATATGTTTACGAACTGGGATTAGCGACGAAATTGAACTTCCTTAAAATCGTTTCCGGCATGGCGGATGTTCCTGGCGCTGGTCACTTCGATGAACTTTGCTATTTATTCGAGTAAAACTGTTGATTATCCCATAAAATTTGTCCTAATTTCCATACATTTTAGCCACAAAATCACCGGAAACAACTTCCCCGAACACTCTCGTGAATATCAAGCGCGCAAAATGGTCTGCCACCTTTGGACGAACTTCGCCAAGTACGGTGAACCGACACCAAACCATGACACAACATCGACTATCAAATGGCATCCTGCACGTGCAGCTGAAAGAGACGCTGAAGATGTTCAAATCGACTACCTGACAATCGACAATGACGAGGTTGTCATGAAAAAAAATCTTTACAAGGAACGAATCGACTTCTGGAGAAGCATTTACGAAGAATACAACGGATCGTTTGAGAATCCGATGTTCCAAGACTGCTATTACAAGTAGTTTGAAAGAAAAATATTGTCCGGTCAGCATTGGGTGAAGTTTAGGAAAACACGAAGTTGGAAATCATTTAAAAGGTATTTTGTATTTTTATTAAACTTTTTTTTCGAATGTTGCGAAGGTTTGCAAATATTTTTAAGTGTGTAGAAGGTGTGTTCAATTGATTAATGATAAAAATAAAACAGAAAATTGACTAAACCATTCTTTTCACTTGACAGAACGTTTCCATCTTAAAGGCTTCATTCAACAGTGGTGAATCAAAAGTCTTAGAACATTTCGCAAGCCCTTTCTTCGTTCACAAGGTAAAAATTGAATTAAGTTTGCCGAACGACATAAATTATTACAGTCACAATGTCCCTAAACATCATGACGTCTCTGAACATTTTTCTAATTCTTCCAAACCGCCGAAATTCACGCTAAACGAAGAACGAGATTATAATGTCGATATTTTTTACTACATTTCTTACATTGAAAATAATTCTTGTTTTCTCTCGGAAGCTTTATTTTCACGCTTCACGACTGTTTTTTCCTTCCGCCTTGCTGCAAATTATTCGAAGAATTTGGGCTGTCAGTGTGAGTTCGTCTGTTAACAAAAACTGTAATTTATTTGAAATGCCTGTTATCAAACACGTTCAAGATATCTTGTTTGAGACGGAAAGCGCATGGAATCGCTTTTTGTCACACCCACGCAACGGAAAATTATCTCCGACTCGTTCCAGCATCGATGCTGCTGTATATTTTATACCAAGGAGTATCAAATAATAACGGAGATCCGTTCACTGCTGTATAATCAATGAAGAATAAAGCCAACGAGCGTATCAAAGTGAAAAATAACGATTCGTTCAATGCGAAGAACTTTCTTGTGCAATTTTGTTCGTTTTTCTGTTATGATAAGTCGTATCATGAATTTTTCATTTCTCCAGTCATCAAGACACAACGAAACACAAGAAAATCATTTTTTATTCTCGTCATTTTTGTTCTGCTTAAAAGCGAGAAGACGAAAATAGCTTTATTGATTTTCTGATGCCATTCACTGCCGTTTTTATTGTGATTTCTCGTATCAACCCTCTATGAAGGAGTCAGTCTGACATCACGGTATGATTTTAAGATAATTTGATCCTTTCTCAGAAGATTAGCACTGTCGTAAGACAGGAAAGACACTTTGAAGTCACAAATAAAAGATGATTTGTATATTTTTAACAACTATTTATTGGTCTAGTCTTTTGATACATAAAACTATTGTCATCTTTAAAAGGTTTGCAAGTGTTTGAAAATGCTAAAACAATTTCTGAAAACTAAATTTAAATGTTTGTTCAGCTGTATCTTGCTTCAAAAGTTTCCAGTTCAATTTCTACTAGTTTCAACTAGTTTAGCTATAGTTCACAGCGAACTTCAAACTATGTTATGACGTCAAAATGTACAAACTTAGTCACTTTCTTCTTAAACTAACTTACATTACAGTCGCCTTGCTTACTGAAGACAGTGTTGCTTGTGAATGAGTGAACCGAGACAAAATTTGACGGCTGCTTGAAAATCGACGCTCGAAAAGGGTTGCGAATGCGAATCAACGTCGGAAAGATTATTGAAGAGAACTTTCTGTTCGGTGTCAGGCCACAATTGATTGACTCGATAAACGATCAAATTAAAAATAAACTCCACAAATGTTTGTGACTTTTCAAATTGTTTCTCGTTGGGCGCAAAAAGTGATATTCTCTTTGCACTTCTTCTCGTGTTCGCATTCAGCTATCGATGACTTTTCCAATATGGATGCTTGGCTGAGCAGTTCGTTCACCCTGTGTGTGATGGTGAAGTACTTCCAAATTTGGAACTCAATCACGGTGACGTTGACAGCTGTGGCATGGAATCTGATGTCTCCATAATCGGTCCCCGCCAGTTTTCCGATGACGCAGCCAAAGCAATCCGATAAATCGTTACAATCTTTTTGGTTATCGTTCGATGGCTGTGGATGACCTGAACTCTCTTTTTTATCTAGATTTGAACAGGTCGTATTCGTTCCATTTGTTCCACTTGTGGCTGGTTGACTGATGCTGCAGATTCGATTATTCATTTTATCGCATTTACCAGATGTGACATTGTAAACGGGATAGAAGCAATCGGATCTTGTCATCAAATCAACGTAGAATGTTTGATTTTGCTCCTCGATTACTTCGGAACAGCTTTTGGACGACAAATTGGTGGATACTGCAGCGCTGAATGCTTCGTCGCTAATTGCTTTGCTGTTGAGGTAACTGACAAGGCAGCCGAACGACTCTTGTCTTTCATCAAAGCCATCAGAATTCATGAATGCTTCTGAGAATATCATCAGCATGAAAATTACCACCATCGATCCGGCAACGATGTAGCCAAGGTTTCGTATGTTCCTGAAAAACTATCAATTAGAACTTTTGTTGACACAGAAAAATTACTCCACTTACTCGCCCATCTCTACATGAAATATTAATCACGACTGACTTTCCAAGTCTAAAATCCCCACGAGGCTGAATGCTGATAAGAAGCGTTAGAAAACAAAATGTTCAACTAAACCAGAGACGACTTTGTTTGTTTTAAAAATTTGAATTTTCAAATTCCGTTATGGATGAATTATTTTTTTATAATGTTTAAAACTATTTGAAGTTTGTTAATTTTTAACTTTAAATGACTTTTTGCATTGACGGTTTAGTTGCTACTGAAGTTGCTACCAAAAGCATTTTATTCGGTAAACCATTTTAAAAAGGGGTTTCTACCTGAAAGTTGAACATTTTCTTGAGGCAATAGGAGACGTTGATAACTGTCGTTTGTCATCAGACCTTTCTCATCAATTTCATGTAAAAGTTCACATCGATTGACCCTGTTTTTGTCAAGCCTGTTACTCAGAATCAAATTTTTAGTTGACAGTGTAGTTTATGATTCTTAAATCAGTTTTTAAGAACTTTAAAAATTCTAATTTTGAACTGCTTGAGACACCGCGCTTCAGACTATTAAAATAGATGGCTAATTAAACCAAATTGTCTTAACAGAAATCGACAACTTCAATTAACTACAAATCTGCTTTAAAGTCATCTCTGCTCGTTCCTCAAACTGTCTGAAACTTCCAAGTTTTCTTCAAACGACGTCCCTGACCACACCACGACGCTTGTCACGTCTTATCATCTATTTCCAAATGTATTTATTGAAACTTTTGATATTTTACAAATTTCGAGACTGATAACACTGCAGTCGTCGGTGATTAGCATGTGCGGGTCTTCTGAGTGATGTCAAACATGACGTCAATAAACTTTTGCCTTTCGAAGTATTTGTCTTGCGACGTCAGTGACAGTTTGGATAAGAGTTCAAGCTTCAGGAGATAATCATAATAGCCATTTTCCTTCAAGATTGCCAGCGAACACTTCGTCTCGTCTTTCTTGAGATTCTCGTAAGCTGGTTCCAAAATGCTTTTCATGATCTCATAACAATTGAAGTTTTCCATCGTGACGTTCTTGGGATTTATGTTCAGTGAGTAAGAGAAGGCGTCAATCAAATATTTATCGATGAGATAGCGTCGAATGCAGTACTCATTCTCGCCCTTCGTGTACAGATTTGGTTTCTGCTCGATGGTGGTGTCAAAGAACTTTCCAAAGTGATCCGAGGCGACGCACTTCTCCAGAATACGAACGCCCAGATCATCGATTCCTTTTTTCAGTTCTTCATATCGGATTTCCTTCATTGAATTCCGCCAAAATCTCCAGCCTACGTCGAGCATGCCCACGGCCAAAAATCGCATCGCCAGATTCTCGTAATCGTCGAACGACGCTTCATGCTTGAAACACTCAATCTGCTGCCTGGCGTTTTCATCTTCGCTCATGCTATTGAAAATCTTCTCGTTAAAATCGTCCAATTTAATTCGAATGAAGCTTTCGCATTCCGCCTCGGTGCCTGGAAATGACTCGACGGAGTCTAAGATGTCTTCTTGAATTTTCTGACTTCTCAAGTGACTCGCGATGCATTGAAGCGAAAGATTTGCGTAAGCGTGGCTAAAAAGGCTGATTGCGAACAGGAAACTTATTCTGGAGTTCCTAGAAAGACACATCGTTAGTCACTCGAAACTTGATCAGTGAAAACTAGAAGCTTTCACCACCAAAACTTTATTTACTTCATCGTTACAACAGAGTTGTTTTCGATCAAACTTCAAATTTGAGACTAAATCATCGACGTCCCAAGCAAAGAACAATTAGAATATTTGTCGGTGTCTCGACCAGCAACGTAAACAAGTCGTTTCTGATAAAACTATCGTTTGCATGTCGATGTGGCGTCACTGCTTGAACGACTTGACCCAATGAGTGTCGTAGTAAATTTTTCAGATAATTTTGAATTTGTTTGACCCTTGAACTTGAATCAGAAGCCACTGATTGTTAAGCATGCGGCGATCAGAATCAGACAAACGGAATTCTTTTGAAGTGATTTTGTGCAGCCAGAAAATTTAGTTAAGATTCGAAAGAAGCCGCGTGCATTGCTTGAAAGTTGCACAAGAAAACGACGCAATTTCTTCGTCGTTAATAAATTTTCCCTTCACATCGCACAGGGTGTTTACGTGCTTTGAATTGCTTGGCCTTTGATCCAGCATCAGAAGCTGGCGATTGCTGTGCCGCCGCATGTTCCAACGGAGATGTTTACGCTCTCAACTGTTCACTTATTGCGTGAGTCATTGTCAGAGATCTGTAAATTTACTCAACTCAATTGCGAGTCACCGAGTGTGCCAACGATAATGAGAGTTTCTCTCAGTTTTGTTTTGGACTCCACTCGCAAAGCATCTTCGGAATAAATTCACAATGAAGTGAGTGAAATTGCAAAGCCTCTGGAAATAATTTTCAACGCAATTGATTTCAATTTTTAGGAAGTTCGTGATCTTGATTCTTTCAATTGCCGTTGTTGGGCTCGTCGCTGCTGATGAGCAGGACGATGAAGCGAACACTTTGAAGTGCCTGATTCAGTTCCTGGAAACAAAGGGAGTGACGGAAGATTTCTTCTCATCAGTTGATAAGCGCACCGACTCCAATGTCGATTGCGAACATTTGATAAACGTCAAGTTGACTCGAGCATACGGAAAAATCCACGACAAGCTCAAGGCCGACTCTTTCTTCGCCAAATACGCGACATGTATAATGAACGCCATCAAGACCGAGTCGAACAAGGTCGTCATCCTTCAACGCGAAGCAATTAAGCTTAACGGACTCGGAGTAAAAGTTTGGAACTACTTCAATCAGAAGGAACATCTCGATGAGCTGAAGAAGAATGTCGAAAACTCGATTAACAAAGCTGCTTCTGAAAGATGCGTCACTGTGTATTAGAAGTTAACCATTTTTGCTTAATAAAAATTGAGACTTGTTTTATTTCATCACTTTCTCTCTCCATAAATTCCATCCTGAAGCCGGAAGCAGTCGGTGACGATCTTCCACTTCTCGTTGTGCGCTGTCACAGTGAATGTCTGCTGAAAAGCTTTGCTCTTCTGACCGCCGATCTTGACTAAGCCCGAAACCTGAATCAATATCGTGCGTCCTGCAGCTGAGTCCATCACTGGCTGCGCGTCCATGGTCGTTAGATTGTGCTCAGTCTTTGGCATTTCTGTTATGAACTTGGCGATCACGTCCTTTCCGTTGAATCCGTTGCCATTGTAAACATATACAGCTTCATCCATGTACAGCTTATTGATTGCTGGCTTCTTCTTGTCGACGTGTTCATAGTACAGCTTGGTGAAGTCATCGGCAGCGCGAGCGGCCTCGTTGATTCTCTCCTTGAGAGCCTAAAATTGAAATGGCCGGCTTAGTTATTGCGGAAGTTTGTGAAAGTTGATGAGATTGTTCGACTTACGCTGTCCATGTTGCCGGTCATGACTGGAGATTGGTTGATGCGCTATTTGAGTGGAGGCTTGACGTTTTTATAGGTGAGAATAATTTCTCGCGAATGTAAACAATCGAAACGACGTTTTACTAAGTTTTGATTGCTTTCCCCTCGTGTTGTCCCCAAACGTGCTTATAAAGCGTCACTCAGTTTGGATTGAGGTTTTAGTGTACACATTCAAGAAATTTGAATGTGTATTGAGTAGAGATAATCAAGATAAGCTCCCAAACGTAAACTATGACTCATATTAATCACCACATTACCGTCATTTTCCGACACACCCCAACTGCCAGTGCGTTCAGTGAAGCAAATTTTGTTCAATTTTTTGTTGTTTATCATTTCTTTGTTTTAATTCAACCAAACTAGCGCAGAACGTTCGCGAACAAAGCTCAAAAGTGCATCACCGTCCAGTTAGGACACGGAACTACGCGAAAAAGTCAAAGTTCGGGCTGGAAACCGCGAATCAGAGTGAAAACACGAATCAACAAGTGGCGAATAATTTTCGTCTCTCCGGAGACTCAATTCACTCAATTTTCTCGCAAAGCCGAAAAGAAAAGCGATTTTCCTCTCATCTCGGCCGCTCAAACAAACATCCGTTCATTTGGTGATCGGCTGCATGCAAAACAGCACTTTTCACCGGAGTGGCCGCTTACAACGCCGAGCGAACAAGAAGAAACTCTAAGTTGCCTTAAATCATCACCAAAATGATCTAATCTTCCAGTCACTCACAAATACACGCGCGCGAGTGAAGAAAATAATAAAATTTTAGGTGCTCAGATCGAAATGTCAGAAACGTTGATGTTGTGGTTCGCTTACATGACGAAAAGAATGTGAATAAGTTTTAAATGAGAAATTGATAAAAGTTGTGATAGAAGCGAAAGAGTGAAAACAGAAACACAAGAAAGAAATTTACGTGCACGATGTCAAAACACGAGAGAAATAAGTCGGGCGGCTTCCTGGACACGCTCTTCACGCGTTCTGCCAAGCGAGGCCACCGCAACACCTACAGTGCCAACAGCGCGCGACCCTTGTCGGCCAACGAAGCTGACAACAGTGAAATGCAAGACATCGAAAATCTCATTCTCAAACTCTCGTTCGAAGAGGTCAACCAGCGCTTCAACGAAATCCTCGAGGACATGAACATACCGAAAGACAAGCGCGATCCGCTGATGAAAAAGAATCTTGATGAGAAGCGAGACATGCTGAGAATGCATCTAAAGGGTAAACATTAGTGATTTTGCAACTATTAAAAAACACAACTGGTCACCCTGCTCCAAACCTTCGCGAGCGTCGTAAAGTCTCAGAAAGTCCATTCCCACCGTCGGCCTTGACTCAATTTCACGCTCAGCTGAGACTTCCAATTAAGATTTCTAAAAAATATCAAAGAATCGCCTTTCATTCATTCATTCCAAACGCGCCTCGACCCGATGATCGCATTTTTGTTCATTTGATATAAATAAAACGAATTGAGAGAAAGAAAGAAGAACAAAAAAACTTGCGCTTAAGAAATTGTGCAAGTTGGTGGGAAAACCTTGAGAAGAGTCGCGTGAAAATTACGCACACAGCGTTGCGCGTAATCAACTTTGCTATTGACCCTCCCATGAAAGCGGCAGCACGTCTGTATTCAAAGTGAAATGCGTGGAAGTCTCTTCCGGTGACTTTTCAACGCTCGCTCTGTGTGTGCATGCGGAGAAAATTCCCTTATTAGGCGGCCGAAGATTCTCCATGTGAACCCTCTTTAACGCTCCGATAAACTTTCATGTAAATCCAGCACGCCGAGACCGATGTGTGCAATTTTGTGGATGTCGCTTTTGTTATCGCCTTTAAGTGGATACAACGTCGAGTGGAGTAGAGAGTCAATTGTAAATCGATGACTCGTTATCGGCTCCTTGGTATTTATGGCGGTTTGTCATTGCATGCCGTTCGGTGCGAGTATTTTGAAGGGTGACGTCAAGTGGACAGATGCTGGAACAAGTGTGAACGGGTCGAGGTACTTTACACTATCAAAAAACTTAAACGGCTTGGATAAGAAGAACTTTAATTGAATTCGGCCGCGAAAAGTCTGATATTCTGAATTTTAATATCATCGTCTTGACCTTATTCACATTGACTCACTCATTTGACCATGAATTCAAAGAATTTTCCATTGTGTTTTGAGAAATTTGACCTTCACACTTGTTTGAGATGGTTTTCTTTTTGCTAATTTTGCAAGCAAACAGTCTGTGGGCAGTTGAGGTGATGACTGAATTGTCTTGCATCACGAGACAAACAAGATCTGTCCAATCGACGTCGTTTAGTGATAATCTCCATACGCTCACGGTCGACTGGGCTGATAATTGAACTTATTAACGTTCTCTTGTCATCACACCCAAGAAGGAGTTATTAATTTTAAAGACCAATTACTCTACAAACTCAAGACAACTGTGATTGAAACTATGACGGGAGCCAAACGTCAACAGAAATTTTCGCGACTTAGCTTTTTGCTAAAAAATATTTGCGAACGAAAATGCATTCACAACCCGCGCGTCCAAAATCGCCTCTTTGTCTCTCGAGTTCATCATCGCCTGAAGTGGAAAATTGATGTTCGTTGGCTCCGGGCCAAAGAGCCGTGAATTTTCCGCTCGATCTTCTCCTGCCTTCATAACGAATCGCTTCTGTTTCGATGTTTATTTACTTTAAGAACCATAACATTAACGATTTTCTACTTGTTTTAGGCAAAGCATCGTCGGAGCACCGTTCGAACTCTCGTTTTGAGAAGCCACGCGACTACATTGATTACCTCAAAGAAGTGGACAGAAGCCCCGCTAAAATCCACCAGTGCGTGGAGAGTCTTCGTGTTGCGCTGACCAGCAACCCAATCAGTTGGATCAAGGAGTTCGGAGAAGCCGGTATCGATGAGATCGTGAATTTGCTGCGAGAAAGCAAAAGAAAGCGCGACTACGATAAAATCGAATACGAGTGCATTAGATGCTTAAAAGCCGTCGTGAACAACACTTGGGGCTTGAATGTTCTTCTTCGACCTGATCAGCACGCCGCAGTGCTGCTGCTTGCACAATGCATGGACCCGAACAAGCCTCAGACGATGTGCGAAGCTGTCAAGCTGCTTGCCGGTTTCTCCTTAATCCAAGAGCGAAAGGGCTACGAGAAAGTTCTTCGAGCAGTGACAAACGCTGCGGCGACTCCAGATAAAAGTGGCGAAAGATTCAAGTCGATTGTTGAGGCGCTGTTCGTTGAACACGAGCTGGAAGAGAAAGGCTACGGAAGAACCGAGACCAAAGGAGAACTTTGCTATCACACGATGGTCTTCATTAACACGCTCACAAACACACCAAACGACCTCAACTTCCGCTTGCATCTTAGATGTGAGATTATGCGATCCGGTCTTTATGACCGCCTGGACCTGCTTTCGAAGATTGTAACACAAGCGCAAGACCAGCGACTAGAAAACCACTTCAAAATCTTCAACTCGTTCAGAGAAGACGACTACGAAGAGTTCAGTTCACGGTTTGACCACGTCCGTCTAGAAATTGATGACGTCAACGACTGTTTCGAGCTGTGCAAGAACTTGGTGGTGGATACTGCAGCCGAACCTTACTTCTTGTCGATTCTCCAACATATGCTGTTCATCAGAGACGACCACGTTTATCGGCCGGCGTATTACAAGCTGATCGAAGAGTGTGTCAGTCAAATTGTGCTGTACAAAAGCGGCGTCGATCCAAACTTCAAGTCTCGTGATTTCCACATTGACACAACGGTTCTACTCGATGACCTCGTAGAACGGAATAAAGCAATGGAGACAAAACGAGTGGAAGAATACGAAAAGAAGCTAGAAGAGCTTCAAATGGCAAGGCAAGAAGCAGAAGCCAAGGCGTCACATCTCGAAGAGAAACTCAAAGAGATTGAAGCCACTGGCGTTGTGACAAAGACGAGCAAGCTTCCACAGATCAATATTCCACCGCCCCCGATGATGCCGGGAATGCCACGACCACCAGGTGGTCCAGCAGCTAACGCACCACCACCACCGCCGATGCCAGGTAAACTTCGCAATAGTTGGGTTTTAGTGAACTGGTTTTAATTAATATTTTTTTAGGAATGGGAGCTCCACGGCCACCGCCAATGCCTGGAATGGGTGGACCGCCTCCTCCACCAATGCCAGGTAAATTATTCATTGCTATAGAATAGTTTTGATGCAAACTGATCACAAAAAATAATTTTTTAGGTATGCCTGGTATGAGAATGCCACCACCAATGCCAGGAATGATGGGTCCACCTGGTCCAAAGATGCCCGAGGCTCTGCCGCACGGTCTCAAGCCGAAAAAGAAGTGGGACGTTGACGGTCCAATGAAGCGAGCCAACTGGAAGGCAATAATCCCGCAAAAAATGAGTGAAAAGTCGTTCTGGGTGCGAGTTCATGAAGACAA
Organism: Belgica antarctica; assembly: GCA_000775305.1. Classification (NCBI taxonomy): domain Eukaryota; kingdom Metazoa; phylum Arthropoda; class Insecta; order Diptera; family Chironomidae; genus Belgica; species Belgica antarctica. The sequence continues at coordinate 170,563 of JPYR01000078.1, read as the reverse complement.
ACTGGCCTCGGATGACATTCTCAGTGGTTTAGCTTCAAAGTTCTCATCGAAACCGCCGCTTAAGAGAACGGCAGAGCGAGATGCAACGGACCGGCCAACTACCATTAAGAAATCAGTAGTAGAATTGAGAGTTTTGGATGGCAAAGCTGCTCAGAATTTGCTGATTCTACTCGGTGGATCGCTGAAGCCGCTTTCATACGACCAAATCAAGATTTACTTACTTCGATGCGATATGTCAATGATCGACTCCAACATTCTACAACAACTGATCCAATATTTGCCTCCGCCAGACCAGCTGAAGAAGCTTCAAGAGCTGAAAGCAAGTGGCGAAGAATTGTCAGGCGCCGAGAAATTCGCTGCAACGATCGCTGAAGTCAGACGGCTCGGTGCGCGTCTTCAAAGTCTTAGCTTTAAACTTAACTTCACAGACTTGGTGACAGACGTGAAGCCAGACATCGTCGCCGCAACGGCAGCTTGCGAAGAAATGAAAACCAGCCGAAAATTCGCGAAAATCCTGGAACTGATCCTGCTTCTTGGCAACTACATGAACTCCGGATCGAAACACGAAGCCGCGTTTGGATTCGAAATCAGCTTCCTGCCCAAGCTGACCAGTACAAAAGATTACGAGAACAAACAGACGCTGCTCCATTACATCACTGAAGTCGTCGAGGTGAAATTCCCCGAGTGCCTTAACTTCTTCGAAGACTTGTCGCACGTGGACAAAGCGTCACGCGTCAGCTTAGACAACATCCAGAAGACGATGCGACAGATGAACGCGTCACTGAAGAACCTCGAGTCGGATTTGAACAACAACAAAGTGCCACAATCGCCTGACGACAAGTTTATCGAGGTGATGGGTAAGTTTGCAACGGATTGTCGACAGCAGGTCGAAGTGCTTGGCCGGATGCAGGTGCAAATGGAGAATTTATTTAAAGACCTCGCCGAGTTCTACGCCTTCGATCCCAACAAATACACGCTCGAAGAGTTCTTCACAGACATCAAAACGTTCAAAGACGCTTTCATTCAAGCGCATCAAGACAATTTAAAGATTCGCGAGAACGAAGCAAAAGCGGTTCGTGCCCGCGAGTCAAGGGAACAGCAGCAAAAAGACCTGCAAGAAAGAAACCAGCGAAAACTCGCCCTGGTCGACATCGACGCTGCGCAAACACAGGAAGGAGTCATGGACAGTCTGTTGGAGGCGCTTCAAACTGGGTCGGCGTTCGGCAACCGAGATCAGCGAAGAAAACGAGGCGCTCGACCAACCGGAGCTGACAGACGAGCGCAGCTTTCACGAAGCCGCTCCAGGACAGGCATCACAGCCGCCAGCTTTTCAAGCCGAGAGATGCTGGCGAACGAACTTCTCATGGCTTAGACAACGTGCCTTGCACTTTGTCATTGCATTTTCATTCAAAATGAACTTTGTGTCGACGACAACGATTGTCAATTGATGTCACGGCGCAATTTCTCAATTGAATTAAAACTACAAACGCATTTTCATCAGGTGGCTCCTTCGGACGTCAAGCAAAACCACAGCTGGATCCACCTTTATCCGCAACTAAACCTACTTAAAGCGTGTAGATAACACTTATTAACGTATCAATATCAAGAAATGAAAGACAATAGAATGTAAAAACAACGTTAGAACTTAAACTCGATAGTATTGTTGCATTGAATCGAAAGTCTGGTTGAAGAAATTAAAAGAAAATCTGTAAAATGTTAATTTTTCTTAATCAAAAGCCTTCTGAATCAAGCCTGGTTGTTGATCTTCACTCTGAAAAAAGTCGAATCAAAGCAAAAAGTTGTTTGCCCAAGAAGGCTTCGTCTTAGTTATATTTTCACATGTCGCCGAAGTCAACGAATACACGTTTTGTTAAATCTTTGTTTTGACTATTTAAACTTAATAAAATGCAATTATTGAAAAAGGAAATCTTTGAGATTTTTATTACATTTTATATCAAAACTGGAATTTCACAACTTTAAACTTTTTTTAATTCGACTCGAACGCCACTTCTGTGATCGCTTGGACATAGTTGAAGCCTTCGCGAACGTATTTCTGCAGCAAAACGGTGACACCGGCTTCAAAGGCGTTGGATTCTGAGAGAACTTGGATGATTTCGTACTTGAGCTGCTTTACTTCGTGCGACACTCGAGAATTTCGATCGAGAAGGTACTCGACAAAGCCACCTACGTAAAAAGAGTTAATACCAGCTGCACGATAAAAATAATAACTTCACCTGTTGATGCAACTGCTTTCTGGCCGAAGTCGTGATAAGTCACTGAGCGTAAGCATTTGAACGCGCTCGTTGTGATGTCTTCGAAAGGATTTTGACAGAAACCCAGAAGCTTCGTCAGATCTCCCCCGAAGATGCATTTAAACCACTTCTGGCAGATGTAGTTAATCTGATTGTTTCTGAACGCCGTCGGGTCGATCCAAAAGACGTTTTCAAAGCAGCTAATGGCACGAACTTTCAAGTCACTGGGATAATTCGGGATTGAGCTGGTGATATGCACCAAAACACGAGCGCATTGTTCACCGTCCAACGAGTCCAGTGCTCTTTTGCCGTCTTCGTATTTGGCGAGGTATCCGAGAGTGTCGAGTGCCGTGTACAGAAGTTGGAAGTCATCCAGAAGCAAACAGTTGAACAGTGTGTTGATGATAGTAGGATAAGCGTTGAAAATCTTCTCGGGGAATACGGTGGCGACTTTGCCGAAGAACTTCATCAAGCCAGGAACCAAAATCGATGCAAGAGGATCGTCGTTGAGCTCTTCGATCTTCCGCATAAGCATTGCAAAGACGCCTTTGTTCTCAAGGTACACGAGCCCGTAGTTTTCGTAGCACAAATCTTTGAGAACTTCAAGGACGTTCAAAAACACAAGCAAATCGTTCTTCTCCAGTTCAGCGAGGCACTTATCCAACAGGAACTGCACTCTATCCAACTTTTCGGCATTCTTCCTTGCAACACCGACGGCGACACTGTAGATTCTCAAAGCGATTGTCTCGTCAGCTGTGCTGAGTGCGCTCAAAAGCTTCAAGCGAATAGCTGGATCATCGATAAAGTTCTGCATAGACAACAGCTCAATTAGAATTTGAATGGACGGAACACCAATCGAGGTCTCGGTGGACTGCAGACAGTCGATGAACAAGAATACGACGCCAGAGTTGTGCAGAGCCGGCGAATTGTGCAAGTTTTTCTCGACGAAGCGAACGGCAACAACTCTGACTTTGGAGTTCTGGTGCCGGATGATCTTCTCAACAGTGTCTGACAAGTCGGGCTCCTCGCTGATTCTCAAATTTGTCATGCACATCTCTAAAATATCGTAAGCCAAGTCGCTAAAACACGAAATTTGATGATTTTTTTGCTGTGTCATTTTTACAAATTAAAATCTGAGTTAAAACTCACGAATTCGCGTTTTTGAAGAACTCTTGCGATCTCAAGACACTTCTCGACGCGTGAGCGAATTGGATGAGGTGCTTCTTGATGTCACCGAGCGTTTCTTGGACATCGTTCTTGGCATCGGCTTCCAAATTATTTAACAGAAAATCTATCGGATCCATCGCCTCAACTCGGGAATTCGACTCAAATGGTCACCCAAACCAAAATAATTTCAGCCCAGCCGCCTTCAAATCGAACGACGCAAAACATTTCAATTTTATTTGTAAACTTTTGTAAATTTCTTTGAAAACATCGCAAGAACAGTGAAGAGCTAAAATTAAAGCAGACTAACCCCAAGATAAACCAGTAGTAAACCGGAGGAACTTCAATGATGGCAACCAAGCACACGCTGATTCAAGAAAGGCTGAATTTAAAGCGAGCGTAAGTTTTGTTGTGATTTTTGTTTGAAAAGCCGATAAACATTTTTTTTTACATGTGTAGGCCTTTGGATGAATGGAACACCCACGAGCAGCTATGCCTAGCTTCCGCAGTCGTGAGCTCGGGGGATCAAAACTGGATGAGTGTATCGAGAGCGCTCAAGGGATGTGTTAACGCTTATGCATCACGGCCTGCAGACTGGTTCGTTGCGAAATCCTGCGCGACTCAGTACGGAAAGCTGCTGGAAGGTGTTGATACACCGAAACGAAAGAAGGTGAGTTTGATTTAATTGAAACTAAACCGATACTTGAACAATTTTTATGAAAATTTTAGCGAACTGCATCAGAAAGAGACCAGCCTAACGAAGCAGCATCAACCCCAGTGGAGTCGCTGGTCAAAAAACTAACAACCGAACGGATAATCGAGATAAAAAGTGCCATCTCCGATAATCAGGCTGAATTTATGAAGCTAAGCGAAGAGATTTCGGTTCTGCAAGGCGCCAACATAGACGATGCCAGGATTCGCGAGATGTGGAACCAACTAGAGCAGGAAAAAATTCAGAAAGAACGTGAAAAAGTCCGCTATGATCAGTGGCTTAAGGAGCGGGAAGAGAAAAAACTCCAGTTAGAGCGTCAGTGGCGCCCAAACTACGGTCTTAACAAGTCTCCGAGCGTTTTAAAAGCGCAAAAGGCCACCGCAGACGAGTCGGAGACGGATGTACAGCAGCAAGCAGGTACTTCCACGTCTTCATCGCCATCACCATTGCTCACATCGCTTTTAAAATCATCACAAGCTAACCTACCGCCAATCCAAACATCCAACTCGGCACGTACGGCTCCTACAATCACCAACCTCCTTACCGGCTCATCGGCGTCATCTTCATCATCCAATAGTCCTCTCATTACACAATCACCCTCAAACGCACCATCTCTCATAAACGCTTCCGTCAGTGCTGTGCTTCCGGCCATTAATCATTCTGCTTCTTGCTCTGTTCAAATTCCAGTGTCGCAATCGGCGCCGACTCTCATTACATTGCTTGATAAGAAACCGCCCACTGTTCAGGATCCGTCGATCACTGAGAAACAGCAGCTCATCATGTCGATTTCAGTTCCAGAAGGCAGTGGCGGCAAAGATGACGTGAAGGACGATGAAGCAGACATTCTGGCTGACTTCAACGATCTCATTGCGGAGAAGTTTGACGACGAAGAGCTGGAAGACATCAATTCGATAATAATGAACACGGAAATCCTGGAGGACAAGTTGCCCGAAGATGAACCCATGAAGAACGTCGACGACACTTCGCAAGCCACTTCAACTGATGACTACGATAAGCTCAAGATAAAGCAGCTCGTTGATGACTTTGCCGGTGTCGCCGAAGTGGAACAATCGCCTGCAGCTCCGGAAGACACAAGCGAACAGTTGACAGCTCCGACTTCAATTGCTGACAGTGAAATTATACAAGTTCCGTCGGAGCCAGAGACTTCGAATCCGGCGTCGGTTGAAATGATCGAACCAACAGAGTCAAATCATTCCAAAGAAGAAACACCGGCACAGGAAGACAAGGTCATGATTATCTCCGACGAAAGCTCGAACACAAATGACGAGAAGAAGGAAAACGAAGAAAAAGTTGACGCTGGAGAAGGCGAAGAGTCGCAAAGCGTCAAGTCGTCAGTGGCTGATGACGCAAAAGACGAAGACTCAAGCAAGGAAACCCGCGCATTCCGAGAAATTCAAGAAAGCGACAACTCAGGCAGCAGCGAAAAAGACACCAAAAAGCCGGAAGTGTTTCCCGTCGAAGATTCAGACGAAGATGTGCAGTTTGAAGACGCAAAGGAACATCAGGACGATCAGAAGGTAGAAAAGGAATCCGAATCTGACAAGAAGGAACTAGAAAAAGCTGTTGATGAGACACAGTCGTCAAAGCCGAGCGTTAGCGAAGTTGAAGAGATTTCTAGATCTGCCGGGTCAGTTGACAGCGACGACGAAGTCTTGGAAGTGAAAGTTTTCCGCAGCACTGGTCGCAAGAAGGCACTGGAGAGTGTCAAAGCAGACACTCCAAAAACTTCAACAAGATCACGCGACCATTCTGAGAACGACGAGACGAGAGATTCGGCGTTGATCAGAACAAGAAGCCGCCGGTCTTCGATCGTTCCCAATCTCCCTCCAAGCACCGACACCAAGCCGAGCTACAACTTTCCGAAAGAACAAGATCACTCGATGTGGAAGGCCAGATGGGAAGACTGCCAAAAGGAAATCCAGAAACTGAAGGATTACTCGTCCATCATCGACAACAAAATATTTCAAGACGAATCGTTCAAGAGCGTCGTTTTGTGCTCGATGACAATGAAGCAGATCCAAAAGAACATCGACTCCAATGTTTCCACCCTGCCCGGCGACGTTAATCGAGATTTCGCATTAATGTGCACAAACATCACGATGGACAGCCGCAGGGGATCGAAGTTCTACGATCTCATTCATCACTTCATGTTGGACGGCATGCAGATCATCGACAGGCATCTGGAAGTCGCAGACGCCTACAAAAGCTACCGCAAGCAGATCAAGAAAACAAAATAAACATGCACACTTGTTTTTAACTCTTGAATTACAAAACTAGAAATAAAGTTAAATTTAATTGAAATCTCGGTTGATTGATTGATTGACAACATTGAACGACGACCATTTTTTTCTTGATTGATCAATTTTTGATTGATTGTCGAGAGAAAAATTACTTGATTGATTGATTGCAAAATTTTCTAATCTATCAAGACTGGAGAATAACTGATAAATTACTTCTTGATTGATTGATTGACAGTTATTCAATTATTAAAATTTAATTACAAATGATTCCTCATAATTTCAAAACGCCAACCGATGTCTTTAAGATCTTCAATAAAGCTGCTGTCTTTGAAGGCTGCTGCTGGTGAGAAAACACCACCATGAAAGGGCATCTTTGCATTTTCTTTTAAAATCGTTGTTCCCGCTAACAGAATTGCTTGACACGCTGCGCCGTATGCTGGATTCTTAACAACGACTTGAGTTGTGACGGTTTTGTTCATCGGAATATCACTTTCAGCGCCAGATTTTTCCTTCCAGCCTTGCGCGGAGAATGTCAACTCACACTTTATGTCGTCGTTGTCTTTAGCAGCCGGTCCGTCATGCGAGACAAATCCGAAAGTGAAGAATTTTGGAAATGTCAGCAAAAGTTTTTGCCCAGTTGAAAATTTCGAAAAGACCGCAAAAACCAAGGCTACAAAAGCAGCCACGATGAGATGAATTAAAGAATCTAACACCAAATATGATCGCATGTGAATTGGTCGTTTGTTGTCATTGTCCAAGAAGTGTCGTTGGCTTCGATCCACAACCGACCGATCTGGTCCTGAAAACGGAAGCGTCCAGCGATAGTTAACTACCGGTGACTTGAGTGCTGAACGTTCTTTCAGTTCCGGAGTTAACAGCGGTGTCTTTATTGGGCACAATTGCTTTCTGATGTCTCTTAATTCATCCACGTGTGCCATTGTGTGAACAGCAGATTCCCAAGTGCCATAATGAAGACCGAAACCTTTAGCAGGTCCACCTTTCATCGAACACATTCGGAGATAAGTCTCGACTGAGTTGACCGTTCCGTCGAATTTACTTTCCAGAAATAGCATCCCCATCTCAGCTGCGATCGATTCAAACCCACAGGCTGACACAATGAAAATTCCTTTGTCGCGCGCTTGATCGTTGTATTTCAGCTGCATTGACTCCATGAATTGTGGTTCCTCAGATAAATCGACGTGGTGTGTAGACGCTTCGATGCAGGCTTTGACGACCTGTTCACCAAAATGACGATAGGGCCCGCAGCAATTCACAATGACTTTGGCTTGCTTCACCAGCGCCAGCAACGATTTTTCATCGTTTACGTCGGCAATAAAAACTGGAATCTTCGAAAGGTCTTGAATAACTTTTTGGCTTGTTTTTTCAAGCACGCTGTACAGTTTTCTCTTGTTGCGTCCTGCGATTCCCCAGTTAAGATCTTTGAGAATTTTCACAGCTTCGTTGACAGTGCACTTTCCAGTGTAACCACTTGCACCGAAAATGATGACATCCAATCGATCAGAAGACATTTCTGAAGACTCGAGGTTGTGTAAAACTATGTTCAAGCTGAAATATCTTTTAACAAACGAAATTCAACTTTCTGCCACCGTTTCCAACGATCGACTGAATTTGGTTTGCTCAAAACTGACCAGAATGAACGAAGTGATAAAAAACACAATTAATTATCATTCTTTTGTTTTTTATAATTCTTTTGTTTAATTGGATTGCTTTCAAGGTTATTCCAGTTGCGATCGTTAAGAACTTGGTGTTGTTCTTTGTTGACGTCAGGAAGCTGTTAAACCCTGAAAGGTCTTTGAAGTCTGATGTCGTCTTCGTTTTAGCACTGGATGCGGCCACTTTGCATCAGTTCAGGCTGCCTGCGTCGCTTCGGTGGTGTGATATGAGGCTGCGCTGCTAATAAAAATTGTGTGTGTGGCCTTCTGTGACTTGCCGTTAGGTGTTGTTGCGGCGATCCATGTTTTGCCGAGTCATCTATTTCGATGGATGGTCGTTTGTCGTATCCAACTCGGTTGCATGTGGTTGCGTTTGCCGGTTCGCGTGATAAATAACACAACTAATTATTATTCTTTCATTTGTAATAATTCTTTTGCTTAATTGGATTGTTTTCAAGGTAGATCGAGTTATTCCAGTTGCGATCGTTAAGAACTTCATGTTGTTCTTTGTTGCCGTTAAATTTTATTGGATTTCATGTACTGTAAGCAATTAAATGATAATATCAGCGGTAAAGGCACAAAATTCAAAGATGTTGTGTTCAAATTGTAAATTTAGTTTATTTCATTTAAGTTTTTAAGTAATTTCACTGCGACTCAAATTTGGAAGAAAAAGTTTCCGATTAGAAATTAAACTCAACGTGGCCAGGACAAGTCTTTCATCCGGGCAAGGGAATGCTGGGTAAAATAAATAAAATTGAAATCACACGATGACAAAGTCTTCGATACCGTCGTCATCGTCGTCGTCGCTCAAAGTTCGATTGCTTGGCGACCCGGGCGATGAGAAACTGTTGCGGTTGAAGGCGAGGTCCATGTTCTGGTCTTTGAGTCGCCCCGAGTTGAAGACAAACATCGGGTAATTGTATTCGAGCCCGAAGTTCTTCGGCGGCGCGACGCAACTTTGGCTTTGTCGGTCGTTGAAGTTCTGCACTGGAAGCAGGTACTGTTGAACGCCTGCTTGGAACCGATCGTAGTCGTTCTTCGACGAGATGTAGAAGCCCAGACAGCAGCTCGGATCCATCTTTGAGATTTTCATCTTGCGCGCCGACTTGCAATGGAAGCTCGAGAGAGAGAAGCTTTCTTGGTTGACGTCGTTCATGTCTTGGCAGTAGTGCGGGTCGAGGTGGATCAGCTTGTCATCCTGATAGCCCACGAAGTACAGCGAATGCTTCGGTCTGCCGCCAATGATGCCGATGCACCACTCGAGACTCAGCATCGCTTTGAGGCAGTCGCCGTAGATCGGATTCAGCTTCTCGTGTCCCAGCCGCAGTGGAATCAGCAGAATCAGCGACTTCCACGTTGTGATCTCTCGCCGGGCGCGGGCTGATGAACAGTATTGGTTCTGAGGTTTCCACGGCACTGTTTGGTTCTCCTTCGAGTAGCACTCGTCAAAGATGTCCTGGTTGTAGATTGTGCAGTCTTGCGCCACATAAACGTGCAGCGCTGCCAAGTCCAGGTTCTCTCGGGCCGATTGCTTCACGGCTTGCTTCAGAAGATGTGCCACCGCACCAGGTCCGTACCATTCGCCGACTTTCTTGCCACTCGCTTTTCCCAGCTCGACCAGAGAGTGGATCGAAAACGGGCTGTTCTTGGACACTTGATCGCCAAACCAGCGGATGATCCGTCGATGGATGTGGTCTTCGGCGGTTGAAAAGATTTGAGAGTCTGGATCGAATCGCCAGCTGCGTCCAAGGAAGTGCAACACAAGTGCTTGCGCCAGAAGCATCTGGCCTGACCGAATCATGCAGCCCCAGCCGCAGTCCGACGTGTAGCCGATGCCGGGAGCGTCTGTCAGTTCCACTTGCATCATCGCGAAGTCTTTTCGATACGTCACCCAGATCCGCGACACGAAATCTTTCTTGAAACCTTCGATTCCATCTTCGTAGTTGCCTGCAACGTCCTGTCCAGTCTCTTCTGCTGGCTCGATGGCTTGATCGACGCGCTCATCGTCGTCACTGGTCGGTGTCTGTGCGTTCAGGTACAGTTCAGACGACGTTGGCTGTTCTTCGTGCATCGAAAGCGTCATCAATTTGTTCTCGTTGGCTGCCAGCATGCTTGACAACTCCACCGAGGCTTCCATCGAGGGACACGGAGTCATTTTCTGATGGTAGCATCGGCCAAGCATCCAAATCGCCGACTCCTTGTTGAAACTCGATTTCATCTTCCCGCCCCAGCCGTACTTCATGTTGTGCCAGAGCGAGATGATTTTCGTTTCCACCTTGACCTTGAGCTCATCGCTCGTGTTTATTGTCCTGGTTGGCGTCACTGCTACTACACAAAGTGTTACAAACGATTGAATTAAGGCTGGAAGCGTCGAGACTCACCTTGATTTGTGTTCGAAGTCCTTTCTGCTGCCTGAGTTTGTGAATTCGACGGCGATGAGGGCGACGAGAAGGATTCCGTGAGTCGGGAGAACACCGAGTTTTTGTTCATTGCATAATCTCAGCGTCCGCAGCTTCCAATGTCTTTCTTTGTGTCTTGTTCACTGAGTTTTTTTGTTTTGGGTAATCTTTGTTTACATTTTTTGTGTTGAACTGCCCGAAAGAATTTCGCGACCGTGTCGTTTGAATATTTTTTTAACGTTACAAGTTCATTTCTAGAAGGGATTTTCATCCAAATCAACTTTATCGAGAATGTCACAAGATTAAAACGGCAATTATTACATTCTTTGAAAAACTTTTTAATTAACAATATATTAGAAAACGCCAGTAAACGCTGCAATTACATTGTTCTGGGTGAAAGACGGTAAAACTTGTCTGCCAAATGAATTTGCGTTTCTCCGTTGGGAGTAACAAGAAACAAGACGAGGTAAAAGAAACTTTCTATACTTTGTAGGGTTAGTGGTGAACGAACGAGTACAAAATGTTCTGAATCATCACAAAAGTTAAGAAAAATCGAAGAAGAATGTTCAATTGAGAGTAACAAAATATAATTTAATTAAAAGGGTGATGCATCGGGATCACTTTTTGCGCTGGGAAATATTTTGCGAGCTAGCTGGCGCATTTCCGCTCATTGGAACGTCGTCATGTATCGACTGCTGCCGCTGGAGACTGGGCATGCTGAAGCTGGGATAAATCACAGACTGTTGGTCGAAAACACCAGACGACGAGCTAGCCACTGGATTTCCTATGACCAGCGGCTGAATGTTGCGCAACTCTGACGTTGATCGCAAGCTGTTCGAAAGGCCGTCGCTGGACGCCAAGGAAATCGATAACGGTGAGCCAATTTGATCGGCTAAAAATTTAAGATTTGAACTTGAATGCTTCAAAGCACTTATCCAAACTCACCCATCAGTTCAGACTCTGGTGATGTAACTCGTGCCTCGTTTCTCGAAATCTCCAGCATGTGTTCTTCCATTTTCACTATGATGGCCTTCTGAATCACGTACTTTTCTTCCAAAGCCTAAAGTGAACTTAAAATGAACAAACAGTCGACACAATTTTCTACTCTTAGTCTTACCCGGAACTTCTCATCGTTGACATCCTTCACAGACAACACCAATCGCTTCTGTTCAGAGATCGACGCCTCTTTCTTCATCACCTGCTGCTCAAGATCGTGGATTCGTGATCGATAGCCATC